>PVHX01030191.1:0-16107 GCA_004024805.1 Geosciurus inauris | reverse complement strand
CTTATTCTTGGGGGGCTAACCCAAGTGTACATCTTAAGTTACAAATAACTATATATATGTATTAAATGCCCAGGAATGGTTATGTTTTGGTTTTAACTGTTTTTGCTAGGTGTTGAAGATAAAGACGGTCAAAGGGACCTTGTTTTTATCTATTGTTAAGAGTCAGCTGAGTGTTGTTGTGGGACACTCTTGTGGAACTCGTGAGCAGCCCCTTAGCACTGCTAGTGTAATCTGCACTAGGATGGGTTAAGGTCTCACTGACCATGTGCCTTCCCTTTGATGCATCAGGGATGTCTCCCCTTTCCAGTGACCCTCCTCTTTTGCAGCATGCACACTGATTGGCTTTTTGTTCTCTAGTGGTCTCATTAATCTCCCTGATCGGGAGGTTATGTGGCCCAGAGTTGTAAAGCTCTTCCCCTTTTCCCAGGGTTCAGGCTGACTCAGAGGGCAAGAGCCAAATATTGGCTTTCTTAGGCCCCTTATTTTAACCTTAATATTAAAGCCTTGGTCTTAAACCTCCAGCAAGCCATTCTTACCAGCCTTAAAGAGTACTGGGCTTTAACTTAATGTTTATAACATTATAGTTATTTTTACCTTTTTATTTATTATGGCTTAATCTGGGTTACATATCCATATCCCCTGTTTGAGATATATAGCTTTAAATGAACTGAAGTTTGGCCTACTTTGGAGTTATTTTGACAAACAGTTTCTGAGTCTTTAGGAATGTCAGCTACAATATTAACCTTTAAACAGATCAGGCTCTTACTATCTTTTAAAAATACTTTTACATTTTTATATTTCAGTGTAAAAGGTAACATAAGGTTTAGGTTTGGTTACAAAATATCAAATGATATAAATAAACCTCTGATAAAATTTGTTATTTCTATAAGTCTAAGTTTATCATTACAGATAACTTTAGTTTGTAGAACACCAGCTTGATAACATGTTCCTTTAAATATTTTACTTTAAAGACTTGTATGCCTGAAAGATATGAACACATTTAATATGTAAATAAGAGTAATAGCACCATAATTAAATTGATGTTTTTATATTAATCAGGTTTAGTATTTGAAGAAAATCTAGATTCTGTAATGTAGTACAATACTGTAAAATACCAGTTGCTGTTTAACCAGAGTGGTACAAACTTTAATTTTTCCAAGACTAGTTGTTCTGAGAATAAAACTTAACAAATACAATGTTAGGAGTGAATTAATGTTTTTAGAAATTTTTGTCATTTTAACAGATTAAACTTTGGTTTATACCAGTATGTTAATATTTGACCTTAGGGAAATACCTTGAATAGTTTTAACTATTTGTGTTACATGTATATAACCAACTTAGTTACACACAAACTTGTCCTTTACTTACATAGACCTTTTTTATCATTTAGATCCTCTTATTGTTTACTTGGATGTATTATAACTTTACTACATGAAGAATTGAAGACTTTTATTAGCCAGAATATTTTTTTACTAAATATATCTTATTCTATTTTAATAAGATGAAATAGTTGAAACATTTATACCCTTTATATAACCTTGTTTTTAGTGATGACACAAAGTAATTTTAAATTTCTTTTTTAATGTTACCAGTTACCAGTGTCCCACTCCTGGAATACTGCTGCCCATAGGCCTTGATGACTCTGTCCTGCCCTTCCTCCTAGCTACAAATGAGTCATCACAATGTCCTGTCACTTCTGACACCACAGCCCCTCAGACCAATAGATCTTCTGAGATTAGCCCCTTTAGACTCCATAACTTGAAGAAACTGCCTCTCTATTACCCAACCATATGTCCTCATTTGCAGGGAAGCCATCACATGGTCCAGACCTCATACCATGACCCTCCACAATAGCATATTGAAACTTAACAAGCTCTTTTAGTTCATATCATTAAAGAATCACAGGAACACATGAAAATTCCTGCCACAGGGATTGCAGCCCTCGAGAACATAAGAAGCTCACCCACTCCATCTTCGTTGGAAACGCAAGGCTTCACAGCTTTGGCTGACCCTAACCCCAAGCCCTCCTTCATTTCCAACCCCACCCAAACCCATTACCACTTCTCTTAAGAGAGAATTTGGGGCACATTCACATGGGCTGTTTAGGGAATGACAGGTAAGATGCTCAGAGGAGCACAAGCTAAGACAGGCACAGTCTCGTTTGCCCCTCTCATTTGCACGGGCTCATTAGTCAATGATGGGTAAGATGCTCAGAGGAGCACAACCTAAGGCAGGCACAGTCTTATCCACCCCCACCCCCATGCAACATGTAGGAGTCTGGAAATCCAGCAGGATGATTCTCTCATATGAGGAGATTATCACAGATCCCGCCAACATGCTTGCTTATGAGCCACACAGGCCCCACTGACCTTCCAAATAAATTAGAAAGGGAGAAATATAGTAGCTTTCTCTGTGCCTTTAGCGCCTCCTATGCTGATTGGCTGCTTTCAATGCCCCCCTCCCCTTTCCTTACCCCATGTTGATTGGATGCCTTCAGTGCCCCCTATGCTGATTGGCTACTTTGAATGCTTCCCCTCCCCTTTACCCTGTGCTGATTGGTTACTTTGAATACCTACCCTCCCCTTTATCCTATGCTGATTGGTTCCTTTGAATGTTTCCCCTTCCCTTTACCCCATGCTATTGGCTGCCTTCAGCTTCTCTCCTTTTCTCATCCCATGCTGATTGGCTGCATGCCTGACATGGATCAATACCCTATTGGCTGTAACCTAACCTCAGGGCCATGATTGGCCTGAGGACCCTATATACTGAAATAAATGGGTCTGCCTCTCGCTTCAGTAGAGCAATTTTACCTACCCCTGGTGTCTGGGTGAGTGACTCCATGAATGTCCACCCCATAAACCCTCATCCTCCAGGACTTCAAACCTCATCCTGTGGGATCCCATTCCTTGGTCCCCTCATCCCGTGGGAACCCAACTCGTTGAGCAAACCCACACGAGGCATGATAAAATCAACACTCTAACTTGTGTGACTCTATGATCTGTATACCCTCAATATTCTTAGTAGCAGCCATGACCATATTATCCCCAACCACCTATGATGGCATCTATATTTGAGTAGTTTAAATAAACATAGACCCTATGTCTTTTGTAGCCTCTGGGCCTGATTGTACTGTATGGCCATCATAATCTCTATGACTTGTACTTCTCTATGGCCTGAGTTGTATAAACATTCTTAATAGTTGCTATGACTTTAGTCACCACTGTGAAATTTTACTCTTGCCAGAAATTTATGCTTTTCACTCATAGTCTCCATTGCCTGTGAAGCCTTTATGACCTGATTTAACAGAAATAATCTAGGTAGCATTTAATACATGCAATTATTATATGAACAGGAAAGCCTCCATAATCTCTGGAATCTCCATGTCCTGAGTAGTCTCTAAAACCTGTTTGTCCTGTAGAAACTTTTAGCTTATATGACCACCATAGACTTTATCACCAAAGAGCTTCTTTGCTCCCCATGGCCTGTGTGACACAAGTGCAGTCTATGACCAACTTAGCCTCTATTACCTGCATGTCCTTTGTGACCTGAGCTAATTTATGGCCTTCATAGTAAAATGACCTTAGTAGATTATATGACTTACATCATTTTTATAATATGAGTAGTCTCTATGCTTATAATGGGTAGCCATTATTGCCTGGGTAACCTCATTATTACCTGGGTAGTCATTATTATCTGTGTCATCTCTATGGATGGTTTAGCTTGTTACTGAAATCTTAGTTCTTATTCCCAATACCAGTTGAAAAGTGATAGTAGGATTTTTAAAATAGGAAAAATAAGGGTTTTTTGGTTTTTTTTGTTTTTTGTTTTTACTATCAATATAGAAACACAGAGGACTCCTGTCCCCAAACCTGTGATTCTTCCTATCAAGAAGAACAAAGAATTTTTAAAGGAGCAATTCATAAAAATGCTACAGTCTAGGTCCTCTTGTAAGGAAATTGTAATTAAATTGGTGTTTTGGGAAATAATTATTTCTTGGATCTTCTGGTGAAGTGATTAACTTAATCTTTTGAGGATAACCATTCCTTGGATGTTCTGATTATCATTCCTGAAGTCTGAATTACTTGATTCCTCTGGTGGATGAGTGCTGAAATACATATATTACAAAATTGTAATAAGGTACTAAAATACATATATTGTAAAAATATAAGATTATTTTCTTCCCCTTCCCTGCATAACCACTTCAATTTAAGAAACCTCCTAGAAAACCCTATAGGTCCAAAATAAGCTCTATGACCTGCATAAGTTTCTTTGACCTGGGTAGCCTAAATACTAAGTAGCCTTTATAACTTTTTTTTTTTTTTTTTTTTTTTTTTTTTTTTTTTTTTTTTTTTTTGGGCAGGATGACATTCATAGCATAGCATTTTTTGGCAGTATGACATATATAACCATAAAATTATTAGCCTCTGTGTAATATGTATGACCTACATATCCTCTATGAGCTCTTCAGCCTCTTTAAAATGCATAGAGTTCATAGCTTGAGTATTATACATTACCTGTCTAATATCCTTGGCCTTACAATTTAAATTACCTTGGTGAGCCCCTATCACCTGAGAAACCTCTATGTTCTGTGTAACCTCTATGTCTTCAGAAGCTTCTATGACATGAATAGCCTCTATGACCTGAATAGACACTATGACCTGAATAATCTTCATGGCTTGCATATTCTCTATGATCTCTGGTGCCTCTAAGGTCTGAGAAACCTCTATGGTCTCAATAAATATATGGCCTGCAGAGCCTTTATTATGTGAGTATTCTAAATTACCTCTCTGGCCTTTCATAACTTTGTAGTCACCATGGCATTAGTAGCCTCTGATATTGCATCACCTGCATAACCTACACATACTCTATAACCTGAATAGCCTAAGTGAACATAGCATCCCCTATAACCTAAATATCCTCTATGACATACTTAGACAATATGACCTTAGTACCCTCTATAAACAACATAGCCTTTATTGGCTGAGTAGACTTTAGGTCTTGCTTATCCTCTATGGCTTGATTTGCCTCTATGTCCTGTGTCATATTTTACCCTGAGTAGCCTAAATGAGCATATATGACCTCAGTAATTGCTACAATGTAGCAAAAGCTATGGCCTGAATCTGTATGGTTACCTCTGTGAGTTGTATAACCTTTATTATCTGAGTAGACTAAAGGAAAATAGTAATCTTTTTCTCCTGTGTGACACTCTAAGTCTTGACTAATTTCTATGATTTGTGTAGCCATTAAAACTTTATAATATTTTTGACATGAGTTATCTCTAAGACATATATAGCTTCTGTACTTTGAGTAACCTCTTTCCTGTGCACCCTCTATGACCTAGTGATATCTATTACCTGCACATCCTCTGTGGCCTCTTGTGTTTCTATGGTCTACATAGAGTCAGTTTCCTCTGTTGCTTATGTAAATTGAGTAGTCTTTATGACTAGCTAAGCCTCTAACACTGAGTAGAGTCTATAAACTCTTATCTCTGTGACATAATAATTTCTATAATAGGCATATCCTTTATAAATTATGTAAACTTTATGGTCCAAACAGCCTAAGTGACCTGTTCATACTCTAACCCATACAGCACTACCTATGCAATCTTTATTTTCTGAGTAGCCTAGATTAGCAGAATAGCCACTAGGACCTGTGTACCGTCTATGACCTGGGTATACTAAAAACCCCAATTAGTATTTATGACCTCATTAGTCAGTATGACCTCACTAGCCACTATATGCAGTGTATCACCCATCAACTGACTCCATTAAATGGTTGAACTGGGAAGACTTTATGACTAAATTAAATAACTTTAATTTATGACTGAATTAAATGACTTAAATGAATTAATGAGTTGGGACCTAGTATTTTAATAACCTTAGTAGGCGTGACCACCTGTGAAGCCTCTGTGTTCTCAGCATCCTCTATGGCCTTTGTATCCTCTCTGAGCTGAGAAGCCTCTATGACCTGAAAAAACCCTATAATCTATGGGTCCTCTATAGCCTGAATAGACCCTATGACTTCACTGTCTCTATAACCTGAGTAATCTCAGTGGAATGTGTAGTCTCTGTAGTCCACTATTTTTGGTACTGGGAATTGAACTCGGGGGTACTCAAACACTGAGCCACATCCATAGCACTATTTCCTGTTTTATTTAGAGACAAGGTCTCACTGAGTTTCTTAGTACCTCACTTCTGCTGGGGCTGGCTTTGAGCTCTCAATTCTCCTGTGTCAACTTCCCAAAGTGTTAGGATTACAGCTATGCACTACCTCACTACCTCACATGCACATTTATGGCTTTAATAGTCTCAAAGATTTAAGTATCTTCTATTTACTCAATTGCCACTATAAATTTTGTATTCTTTATAAACTATATAAATACTATTACCTGCATAAACTTTGATTTAAGTAGCCTAAATAACCAATCCAGCTATTATGACAATCATAATCTTATGGACTGAGTAGCATCTATGACCTGCATCTGCATTTCTTCTATAATCTGTGCAGCATTTTTAAGACCTCAGTAGCTTCTATGAACTATGTAGACTATGAATTATAGCATCTATGAACTATGAGCCTGATTAGGGTCATGGCCTATGAAGAATCTATGTCCTGGAAACCTCTCTTCTCTGTACAACCTTCATAAACTGACTAGCCTGGGTAAATTGTTTATTCTCTATGACCAGTTTATGCTCTATGACTTCTTAGCCTCTCAAACTTGTGTAGCCAATATGACTTTTATATTCTCAAGGATTGTGTATCTTCTATGGCCTGCATAATCACTATGATCAATGTTACATTTATGTTCTGAGTAGACTCAATATTCTGTGTAGTCTCTATGACCTCAGTAGTCATTATAATTAATAAACAGTTATAATCTATGACATGTGTAAACTGTATGACATGCTTAGCAATAATGATATAATGAGTAGCATAAATGGCAATAGTAGCCCCTAAACTTCATAGCCTCTGTGATCTGTTAAAACTCTCTGATGTGAATAGCCACTCTGTTTTGGGTATCCTCTATGATGTATGTACCCTCTGTGACTTAAATGTTTCAAATTAGCTTAGCATGTCTTAGGATCTGCATAGCTTTTATTACCCAAGTGGCACATATAACCTGCATAGTATCTATGGTGAGAAAAATCTCTACTGTGTGTGTATACTCTGCCAATTATATAGATTGTTTGGACTGAATATCCCAAATTCTACTACTGGCAACTATGACCCAAGTACCTCTATTGAGTGAGTAGCCAATAAGACTTATTAATCACTGCACCTATGTGGTCCTTATGAGAAAAAATTTTTCATGAGCTGCTTAGTCTTTATTACTGAGTATTCTACATGAAATGACTAGCCCTATGGCCTGTGAATTATCTGGATCCTTATAAATCTCTATGATCTGTGTATTATTTACTTCCTGAGTAGCATAAAAAACTTAACAGCCTCTATGATCTAAGTAACCTCTCTGTACTGCATAACCTGTATAACATGCATACTCTATATATCTATGTGGGCTCTAATTGCTATCCTATATGCCCTGAATAATCTATAAGACCTATGGCCTACTTAGCTTTTATAGCCTAAAAAGCTTATATAGCCTTAATAAATTCTATGACTTGTGTAACATTTATGACCAGTGTATGTGCAAATATCTACATAGACTCAGACATATACAGCTTCTATAGCCTGTAAAACCCTTTAGAACTGCATAGTTTTTATGTATTCAGTATTCTTAATAACCTGAGTAATTATTACAACTTGCTTAGCCTGAAAGTCGATGATCTGTATGATTTGAGTCATACATACCTTTTTGACCTGTGTCGTTTAGAACCTGATTCATCTAAATTACCTTAGTTGCCTCAATGATTGACTAGGCTGTATAACCTTAGTAGTCTAAACAATGTTTGTGCCCTATATGATGCTAGTAGACAAAATAAACTTATACCACCTATGACCTGTGTAATCTATGCTTTTGAGCAACTTCTATGACCAACAGATTCTATAATCTCTAAAATATTCATAATTGGGATTGGTTAAATAATCTGATTGATTAAATAATTAAGATTGGCCTCAGTGGCATAAATAATTTTGATAGATTCTATTATCTGCATATCCTCTAAGACTTGAGAAGAGACTATGGCCTGCTGTAGCCTCTATATCCTTAGCCTCTATAACATGTGTAGCCTTTATAATCTATGAAGCCTCCATGGCATGAGTATTTTCTTTGCCTCTGTAGCATATATGGTCTGGGTATCCTATATTGCCAGCATTTCTTTTGATCTGAGCAGTCTCTGCATACTCAGTGCCCCTATAAGTGTAAACCCTATAACATGTTCAGCCTTTATGGCCTGCACCATCTATATCACTTGCATATACTTTATGAACTGTGAAATCTAAATTATGACAACAGCATTTATGGCCACAGTATCCACTATGACATCATTGTGTTTATCACCAAAGTGTACTCTATTTGTCACCTCTATTACCTTCATAACTTTTATAGGCTGAGTAGTCTCTAGGATCTGCATATCTCTTATAGCTAGAGCAGTCTCTGTTTCCTGCACAGTTGTTTTTATGACATCAAAAGCCTCTATAAACTGTGTGTTTCTATGGCCACCAGTGTCTCTATTGGCACTTATTTAGGCTTTTTGACCTGAGTAGCCAAATGTTCTGAGTATATTCATTTTGTCCTACATAGCTTCTATGGATGTGTAGTTTCTAACAACTGAGTAACATCTGTGGTATGTGTAACCTCTGGTATATAATTGTCTATACCCAGCTTAGAATTTCACTTGTGTAGCCTTTAAGACCTGAGTAGCCTAAGTGACATATGTGGCCCTGTAGCAAGAGTACCTAAATGATCTTAATAGCCACGATGATCAGTGTAGTCTTTATTAATTACATAGCCTCTGTTACCTATGTAGTCTTCATGTTATGCACAGTCTGTATGATTTGCACAGTCTTTATAGTCTGAAAAGCCAACATGACCTCAGTAGCTTCTATGACCTCAGTAGGTTTTGGTTAACTTTATACCTTTGAGGTCTGAGTAGTCTTTATGAACTTTGTAGCCTACATACTCGGTGTACCCTCAAGAACACAACCTTTATGACCTGATTAACTGAGTACTCTATGTCCTCCTTAGCTTCTATAATTAGCATAGCCTCTGTGATCGCTAGAGCCTCCATGACTTAAGTAGACTTTTTGTCTTGAGCAGCCTCTCTAATTTATATAGCCTCTATAAGTTACATAGTTCCTGGTAGCTAAGTAGGCCCTATGAATTTCCTATTGTCTAGTTCCTGAATAGATTCTATTGCCTGATTACTGTACATGATCTGAGTACCCTCTATTACAATTAGACCTTCTAAGATCCACTATGTGTAGACTCTATATCAGAGTGGAGATTATGACATTTATAGGCTATATGCCTGGTGCATATTTTACAACATTAATATGCTAGATGATCTTAAAACCCCTGTGATTGTATAGGCACCATAACCTGAGTAGCATGTGTAAAGTTCATAGACTCTTTGAACTATGTAGACTCTATGACTTTTGATTTACTCTATGGTTTATAGTGTCTTTTCTACCTATATAGCCTATCAGCTGAGTAGACTGTATGACAATTTTTTACCCCAGTGCCTGTGTAGCCTCTATAAACTATAAAACACTGTGTAGGTCCTGTTTTCTGAATTCATTCTTTGATCACGCACCAAATTAACTTCTATATCATGCTGAGCCTCAATAGCTTGAGAATCCCATACAAAATGAGTATTCTATAATCTATTTAGTCTCTATGACCTGAATAGTTTCTTTAAACTTTCCAGTATTTATTATCTGAATTTCATGGATTGCCTGCATATACTCTATGACCTGAATGGCCTCTAAGAATGGAGAAATTTTATCAGCAAAACCTCTATACCCAAGTAGCCTGTGTAACCTATGTAGCCTATTGGCCTCAGTATCATGTATAGACTGCAGTCTCTTGTGGTCTGCAAGAAATCTGCACAGTCTCTTGTGATCTGTGACCTGTGTACTTTAGGGCCTGATTCATCTAAATTACTTTAGTAGCCTCAATGATCTGGTTAGGTTGTACAACCTTAGTAATCTAAACAATGTGTGTGGCCTTTATACTACTAGTAGACAAAATAAACTTATAATACCTATTACCTGTGTAACCTATGTGTTTGAACAAACTCTATTACCAACAGATTCTATGATATCTGAAATCCTCATAATTTGGATTGAATAAATAATCTGTGAATTTTCATTGGCATGAGGGGCATGAATAATTTTAATAGCTCCTATTACCTGCATAGTCTCTAAGACCTGAGTAGAGACTATGGCCTGTTGTATCTATGGCCTTAGCCTGCAGTCTCTATTGTTTGAGTAACCTGAGCAGCTTAAATTACATCAGTAGTTTCTATGGCTTTAGTGGACATTTGACCTTTGTTACCTCTATGGATTTAGTAGCCCAAATGTTCTTAGTAGTTCCTATAATCTCAGTAGCTTCTATGACCAATATGTTTTCTATGACTGTGCATCTTCTGTGACCTGAATAGTAGCCTCTATAACATTGAAAGCATTAACAACCTGTGTAAAACCTAAATGGACTTAGTAGCTCCTAATGTGTAACTCTATGGTCCTATTTACCTCTATTACCTCAGGGGCCTCTATTACCTGCATATCCTCTAAAACTTAAGTAGTCCCTATGATTTGTGTAGTATTCATGGCTGGAGTAGCCTCTATTGCCTTTAAGCTATCTAAAGTATATTGCCTTTAAGCTACCTGAGGAGCCTCTTTGGAAATCTCAACCTGTATTGACTCCAGAGCCTCTAGGGCTTCAAAAGTCTTTATTGTCTGAATAGTCTACATGACTTATACAGCCTTAATGATCTGCAAAGCCTCCTGTGGCATGAATAGTTTTGATAACCTGAGTAGACTCAATAAACTGTGTAGATAGCATTACTTGTGTAAATTATATGGCCTGAGTAGACACTCTGAAGTGAATATCCTATGTTCTCTGTGCCTCTGTCATCTTGTAACCTCTATGATCTCTGTAACATTTAAGATCTGGGTATACTCTTTGGCCAGCCTAACTTCTATGTCCAGAATAGTCCATATGGACTTAATACCTCTATGACCTACATACATTATGGCCTATATACTCCCTAAAATATTCATAGATTATATGGCTTTAGTAGCCTCTATGATTTGCATATGTTGTAATATGTGAGAAGTTGTTATAATATGAACAGATTATCGAACCTAAGTATTCTCTATTGCCTTAAGTTCTTCTATGATGTGAATCCTGTTATGAACTAAATAGCCCTTTAACTACCATAAACTCTATTGCCTACATAGCCTTTATGACCAATGTAGTCTTATGCCAGAGCAGCCTAAATGACTTGAGCAGATTTTATTACCTGCCTAGCCTCTATGCCCTGAGAAGCCCCATAACATGCATTCTCTCTATGACCCAATTATTCTCTGACTTTTTTGTCATTTATAATCTTAAATATTATCACCTGAGCATCTTGCTAGGCCTAAGTTGCCTAAATGTTTATATAAGTAACTATAATCTGCATATTGCCTTTCTACTGCATAGCCCCTATAATCTGTGTAGACTCTATGGTTTATATAGCCTCTATGGGTTGAATATCCTCTGTGAACTACATTACACATTGTAAAGAAATCAAAGGAGAAACAAAGACAAGTTTCAGAGGCAAAATTGGCTGCCTATACAAGCTACTGGTTGTATTTATATCAATAGTTTTTATTAGGTCACTGGCATTATTTGTACCTTATTTTTTATTGTATCATTATGCAGGTTAGAGAGTCAGCAACATCATGCATCTTATTCTCAGTTACATACTAAGTTGCAATGTGCAATGTTAGGAGTTTTATTTAGTCCTCAAGAAAGTCCATTGTTTATAGTTACTGATATGTGGACAGGATTAGGGGAAGCAAAACTTGGTGAAAAATTGTGGTTGTCTAACAAGGCAGTTTATTTCAAGTGTCTGAGGTCAAGATCAAGGCTGATAAAACTCCATCATAGAGCCTGCTCATGAAGGGCATTACCACAATAGCTAGGCATACTACACGTTTGCATAGAAAATTTCCCAGGCACAGAGCATGTCACAGTTATGAAATCATCAAAGTCTCAGGCATTGCTCTCCCATTCTCTGTCATCACTCTCCACAACCAGAGAAAACACACTGTCCTGTACATTTTCACAGTCAGAACTCTTAAAGTTTCCATTTATTTGTTTTGTATATCCTTTTGGATGGATGATATTTGTTTTCTGTTTTTTAAATTGGTGGAGGATAAAATAGGGTAGATATTGACAGCAACAAGCATGATGTAACACTCCCAGTATTATTAAACATCCATCTATGAATAATTGTATAATCCAAGTAAATTTTGGTAATCATAAAATCAGCCAGTCTAATAAATCTAGACAACATCATCCTGCTGGACCTTTTTAATGATGTCTTTAAGGTAATCTAGCACTTTTGAAATGGAGTTACTATTATTACTTAAGTTAACACAACATGCACTGTTAAGTTTATGACAGCCTTTATGGTGTAATAGTAATAAATAATCAATTGGGACCCATTTGTCAAGATGGGCTTGGTGGTGTTTTTGTTCTTCATGTGACATATTGATTGTCACAGAACTATAATTAATTTTTTTTTACCCTAGCACAGATGAATTTAATGGTTTTTATATAAGTCCCATTAACCCATTAATGTATGTGCATTATGAAAAATGTTAGAAATTGAAATTATGTCTTAGAGAGAAGTCTTACTGAATCATCAGTTTTTATCAAGGGGGATAGTCCTTTTATGGATACATGTGTAGGATGGTGGCCTGTCAAATCCTGTGTGGATGGTAGAAACAGTCAATATGGTCTAATAATAATGCATTCTATGAGAAATATCAGCATGAATACAACTAAAGGTATATGATCCACAAGAAAACACCCATCCTGATGGTTGGCTGATATGAGCAAATCCATACACAATAGTCTCCATTTTGGCACAATTAATTGAAGGCTATCATAAGGAGATACATTTTTGTGTACAATTTTATTCTTCAGGGTAATTACCAGTTGTATTTATGGCTACTGTGGGTTTAAGTAACATCATAGCATTGAAATGATTGGTATATTGAGAGCTTACCCAGTTATAAGAATTGCTGGAAGATTTTAACTTTTGGATACCATTTTAGATCTATGAGCACTAGCCCAAATAAACCCAGATTGAGTATCAATGAAAACATGGAAAATAAATAGGATAAAAGGGAAGGAAATGGGAAATGTCCATTTGCTATATGCATTAGAGTATAGGCTTCATGGGTTTACAGATTCCAAAATAGGGGCCCAAAAGAATAAAGAGCAAGAACAGTATTCTTATTATAATATTATAACAGTAATATTATAACAGTAATATTATTGTTAATAATATTGTGATTAGGAACAATAGCAAGAGCCTGTTAGAAAGAAATGTAAAACATCTTCATTAGTGAGTGAGCATTTTGATGAAAAAGTTCATGAGATTCTACAGCATCTGAAAATAAAGAATAAAAAGATCTCACAGCTGCATCTGCATGAGCATTACCTTCTGTCAGAGTTCCAGGAATTTTGGATTACTTTATAGCTATAAGAAGTTTATTGCCTATGCTTCCCTTCAAAACATGACATTCCTGGTTCCAGACTCTCAAACCCACATCCAGGTAAAAATTAGTGAATTTCTGGGTCAGCTTCTCTTCTTTAGTTTTTATCATGTGTGTGACCAACATACTCTCCTCTACCTTTTTCTGGTTTATGATTTTGGACAAGTCGTCATGATTCTCAGGCCCTACCAGTTGCTTAGTCTACTCTCCTGGAATTATTTAAGCATATTAGAATACCATCAGGTGCATATACCAATAAGTGACTCTATTGTAAGAAGTTCTAAGGCAGGAGTCATGTGTAACTAATAAAAAAACAGAACTATAAAAATACAGTTGACAGAAATGACACACAATTCAACAGGAACATCAGTCCCATGAAGAGCTCTAGTTAAATCACTTTTGTTCTTTGAAGCTTTTCCTGATGCACACAATGGGAAGGTTGGAGTGACATTTTCAGAGATTATCCCTCTGTGTGGCATAGACATTTCAGTGTTTCCCATAAGGGTTAGAATTAACTCAATTTTTTTCAATATATATGCTGGTAACCTCACAAGAGATCCCAGCAACCAGTCTTTTTATGCTAAAAGTTATAGCACCCTCCCTGGTAGATATGATCAATTCAGTGTATAATTTTTAAGAATGGTATTTTGGAAAAATAATAAACATTATTTTCAAGATTGAGATAGAAGTCTGAGTTCTATCTGCATCAATCCATCTCCTTTCTCTGTCTTTTTACCTTCCATATAGGGATTTAATCTATCATGAACTGTATGGTGGATGGTTAAAAGGGCAAAGACAGCAGTGTCCTATACAAGAGACAAAATACACTGAGATTCACCCAAAATGAAAATAAAATAAATAAACTCAGAGCCACATTCTACAAGCTAACACTATTAAGACACTGGAGGTTCATCCTCCCAAGTTACATTTATTTAGATTCTACAGGTGTGTAGGCCTGGTCCCTGCTGCTCAAACATTGACCTTATTGCTAACTATAGATATTAGCTATCTATCATTGAGATGCTATCACAAGCAGGAGAAAATTAGTGGGATCTCCATACTCTAGGATTTTCCCACTTGTTTCCCACTTTTCTCAGGCTTTTTCCAGGCACACCGGCATACTTTTCAAGCTCTACCTGAAAAAAAAAAGAAACAAAAAAAAACAAAAAACAAAAAAACAAAAAATTTACTTTCCAATATCTGCAGGGCTGAGCCTTCTCTAGAACACTTCTCTCAGAACTGACCAAGAATGACTAATGTTGTCTTTATTGATTAAAAAAATGGTATACACTGCAATTTTTATACATGAACCAAGTGAGTCCACCCTCACACAGTGTTTGTGTGTTTTCTTATTATAACACTAGCTCTTTTTTATACTAATGCACATTGAACTTTTGTGCATTTTTACCTACAGAGTGGAAGCTAGTGAATGGCAGGACCCATGCTGCGTTCTTACAGCCAGAATTAGCACCAAAGTTCAACACATTGTATACCTGGGCATGTTTTTTGAAATAGTGCTAAATATAGAATTAGGACTATATTAGAATCCCTATCTGCTGCTGAATAATTTACAGCTTTAACAGGGATACTATTAATGAGGGTTTACAATGGATGGGAGGAAAATAATATAGAAAATCACCCTGAGGGTTTATCCATAACTCCATTTTCTCCATGGAACATGGAGGCCATTTCTGCTATCTGAAAATTATGCCAATATTACAACCCAGGAAGAAAATTAAGAATAAAATTTCCCACCTGTTTGTAGGTATTCCAAGCACATAGACCAACGGACCAGGAGGCAAAGGAGCCAGATATGCAAGTTCTAGCTGCTAATAAGGGATATCAGGGATTTCTGTCTTTCCTCCTACATTTAGACACAGGTTCCCATTTCACTAAGGAGCTCTCTTTATTCAAGCTAAGGCAAATTTGGCAGCCCTGCTTATGAATGAGAAATCCAAGTTTTGAAAAAGCACATATATTCTCTGAACTCTAAAGGATGGATAAAATGTTTTATCATGCTATTTTTGATTCAGGTCTCCAGTGCACCAAATTCCAGGCTGCTGTATCAGAAGGACCTCCAGAGGTGAGAAAGCATTTTCCAAGGATTTTGTATAGAGAACCGACAGCAGTATAATCTGCTGCATCAGGACATATTAAGGGACATCAGAGATTCATTTTATCATTTTATCCTCTACTGGCCATATATATCCAGTTCACTCAGAAGGCCTCCTAACCCCAACCAGAGCAATTATGCCAGTCCCACTGCCAAATGAGTATCCAATCATTGAAACTCTTGAAAAATCATACTAATGCATAGAGAAGGAATTTGAGCCATCTGTGTAGTCATAAACTCTCAGCAAGAGGGAATCTCATCCTACTTCCTGGTGGCCAAAGGCATATAACCCCAAAATCTATTCTCTTGAGGGTGTT
>PVHX01030190.1:0-16114 GCA_004024805.1 Geosciurus inauris | reverse complement strand
GCTATCCCACTCCTTGGCCTATACCCTAAAGACTTAAAAACAGCACACTACAGTAAAGCAGCCACTTCAATGTTTATAGCAGCACAATTCACAACTGCAAAACTGTGGAAGCAACCCAGATGTCCTTCAATAGATGAATGGATAAAGAAACTGTGGTACATATACACAATGGAATATTATTCAGCAATAAAAGAGAATACAGTTATGGCATTTGCAGGCAAATGGATGGAACTGGAATGCATTATGCTAAGTGAAGTAAGCCAATCCCAAAAAACCAAATGCCGAATGGTCTCTCTGATTAGTGAATGCTGATGAATAAGGGAGGTGGGAATGGGAAACAAGAGAAATAGAGAAATACTGGACACGACATAGGGGAGGCGGGGGGCAGGAAAGGGGAATGGGTATAGTAAAGATAGTTGATAAAAAAAAATATATATATATATATATATATACTGTTCATTGAAAGTGCATATAAAGATGTTTAATATGAAGAATGTCATTTGCTTATAATTTTGTGCAAAGTTAGAAAAATTATGATTGTAACAATTTTTTTCTATTTGCCTCAACAAATGTTTTCCGTGAATAGTGTGTATAGCTTCTGAAAATTTGTTTTTTTCTGTTATGTATTAAAATTCAACTTTTGAGAAAAAAAATAAAAAATAAAGAAAAAAAAACAGCACACTACAGTAAAGCAGCCACTTCAATGTTTATAGCAGCACAACTCATAATTGCAAAACTGTGGAAGCAACCCAGATGTCCTTCAATAGATGAATGGATAAAGAAACTGTGGTACATATACACAATGGAATATTATTCAGCAATAAAAGAGAATAAAATTATGGCATTTGCAGGCAAATGGGTGGAACTGGAATGCATTATGCTAAGTGAAGTAAGCCAATCCCAAAAAACCAAATGCCGAATGGTCTCTCTGATTAGTGGATGCTGATGAATAAGGGAGGTGGGAATGGGAAACATAAGAGAAATAGAGAAACACTGGACACGACATGGGGGAGGCGGGGGCAGGAAAGGGGAATGGGTATAGTAAGGATGGTTGATAAAAATATATGTAAATATATATATATATATATATATATATATATATATATATATATACTGTTCATTGAAAGTGCACATAAAGGTGTTTAATATGAAGAATTTAATCTGCTTATAATTTTGTGCAAAGTTAGAAAAATTATGATTGTAACAATTTTTTTCTATTTTCCTCAACAAATGTTTTCAGTGAACAGTGTGTACAGCTTCTGAAAATTTGTTTTTTTCTGTTATGTTTGATAACATGTATTAAAATGCAATTTTTGAGAAAAAATAAAAATTAAAAAAAATTTTTAAAAATGAGGATTTCTAATCTATCTATGCTATTCCCTTCTCTGTAGTACTAGAACATGGTTCTATGACATGAAATAAGTAGTTCACAAATGATTGGTAATAAAGTGAACAGTGTAAATATAACATGGAAAGCTTGTTATTTTATAAGTCAGTTCCATAACACATTCAAAACTTGTACCACCAAAAATGGCAACTAAATGCAAAATATAGGAATAAGGCTGAAGTTAACTAGAGCCACAAGGAAAATCAGTGTGAAACATGATGCCCATTACCCTCCAGTACACATTATATCCATTCCTTTGACTGTCAATGGACACATTCTATGATAATGTGTTTTGTTTCTTCTACATTTTTGTGTATGTCCCTCTTTCTCTTTGGCTACGTAGACTGAATATTACTTATATCCATGGTATTAAATCTTTTCCCTTTCACTAGAATATTTCCATTTATTTCATGTTTCTTCTGACCAAATGTTAGGTATTAATATTAATATAAGTATTACATATTTCATTACATCTTTTAATTATGGAAAAATGTTCATAAAATTTTAGCTAAGACCTATATTGTTCACTATGGTAGCCACCAGCCACAATGATTTACTGGCATGTTTAATTATTAGTTTATTTTTGCTAATATTTTCATTAATATGATGCTTTTGAGTGGTGATTTCATAGGTTTTGGGAATCTTATGTCTTTCCATGAATTCTGCCATTTTAATATTAATTTGGTAGGATGCAAAATTAACTATAAAATTCCATATCATATTTTAGTACATGTAATAGTTGAGGAATTATGAGGGCCTGCCTAACATACCTGTGTATGCTTGACCCTTGTCAATTTCCCCCTCTCTTGATTTCAAATTCTTCAGTTTATATCAATAATAATAATAGTAATAATTTTTATTAGAGATATATTCATGAAATCTTTCTGGGTGGAATGATGGGTGAAGCATGGCTGGGGAATAGTGGAGGTGGCCATTTTGTCATGTGTTTTGTCCTCACTATCTAGAGCATTACCTGGTGTATCGTAGATGCCAAATACTTATCCATCATGTTTCAGTGTATTATTCATAGAATGATAGTAACTTTATTGAATACTTACTAGTCGCACATAGCACTGTATATTCTGTATCTGCATAATAGCTCTTTGAAGGAGATGCAATTATAATAAACATTGTACAGAAGAAATGGAGAAACCTAGAAGTTAAAAGACTTTAACATGCTCCACAAATTAGTACATAGCCGGCAGGTTTGAATATGGGAAGTCTGACCCAGAGCTCATACTCTTGGTTGGTGTGGTATGCCATCCCTCCATTAATGAATGCATAAACAGATGAAAATGTCAAGGAATTCAAATCCTAGAAAAATAAGGAATATCCACCTGAAGGCCCAATATCTATATTTTTTTTCAAAAAGATGTAGGCATTTCAATATTTATCAGCTTAAGTTTCCTGTACACATTTAGCTTTTCTGTAGAATAAAAGATTGAAGCTATCAGGTAATATAGTTCCTTTGAAGTCAGGGGAGTCAGCACTCCTTCTTTCTACCCCCAGGAAGTGAGAAGGACACATAATTTTAGGCAGAGACAGAAAAAAATAATGCAGTATCTGACAGCACTAGTGTCTAACAGAATCAAATGGTGGCTGGGAATTCTGAAAGTGCTCCACCAGTGAAGCTAATCCACTGAGGAAGTGCTAAAGTAATCCTGTGACCTGCACTAACTGCTGTTCTGAGAAGAAGGCAAGTTGCTCTCAGTAATTTCAAGGCTTCTTTGCAGTGACTCTGAACTATGGGTGTTGTCCTGGGTTAGATATGTCAGTTGGCATCCTGTATGACCCACTAGACAACTCTGGATCTAAGAATACTTCCAGGATTGGTTTCACTAAAAATAATTAAAAGATGAGCCTGGGAACTAGACATATCTTAGGTATCATTTTAAAAGAAATCACATCATAGTTTTATGCTAAGTAACTGTTAAACAGCATTTGGCTGTGAAGAAGGGTCAGAATGTTCTGCCTATAGAGGATACAGATGACTCCATAAATATTTTTAAATTTCTTCTGTCAACTAGAATCTGTGTGTTAGTACATTTACTAAGTTATTATTTTGTGAGCCTAACATTTAATTATTTATTATTTTATGATCCTAACATTTAATTTCAAGTCTGTATAACTCCGCAGTCCTTTAGTAAGCAGGTGAACTGATATTTTCAGTGTGTGAAGGCACTCCCTGCAAGTCCCAGCCTCTGGCCACTGCTGTCAGCCAGAGAGCTTTTCAAATGTTACATCACACCAAAAGTAACGCAAGGAAACTGAAAGACCCTGGTTCTTAGCTGAAATGGAAACAACTCCCCATGGCATAAAACAAGAGCTAAATTACAAGGAAAACCAATATTGTATATTAGAAATTTTTTTGTTGAACATTGGGTTATTTTCATCCTTATTACTATGAGATGTTAAAAGTGTCTAAAAGCTGAGTTTTAATCCCCTATGGAATAAAAAATGAGGATTTTTTTATTGCAACCAGGGTGCAATTGCCCCAATACCAATAGTGCTTTATAAATGCAGGAAGAGCAGACTCATTGTGAGGTGTAAGTGTCCTGTGGAAGCAGAAGAACCTCAAATAAGACATAATCATTATGAAAGACATTGCCAAAGGGGTGTTTTATTCCAGATACCGATTTCAGACATATTGTTTAAAAGTCCATACTTGTCTATTATTCCTAATCTTTTGTAGAGCAAAGTAGTTATCCAAAGACTTCCCAAACCTAATTTGGGTCTTAGGAGCCAAGCATTCCTTTTAGCAGAAAGGAGAGTTTTAAAAAATAATAATGATCATATATCAAAGTAGGGGTTGCTGGGTTTTGAAATATCTGCTGACAATGACATTTCTCTTTAAGCATGTCTCCAAAGCTGAGATATAGAGGCTGTGGTTTCTGAAGTTACTTATTTAATTTTGTGTATGTTTTCTTTTAGAGAATTCCTGATAACAGCCCTACTTCTACATGTTATAATAAAAAGGTTTGCTTTTTAGGGAGTATTTATTAAGCTGACAGATATGCTAATTATGGATAACATTCTAAGACAACCTGCATATTGGATAAACATAGTGATGACTATGCTTATGGTATGTTTTAAATTAATATGTGGAATCTCAAGAGCACTTTTCAAAGATTAATGAAATGAAGAACATTTATAGTTTCTCTATTCTCCTTGTGATAAGTGGCCTTTTAATTTGAAATAGTAATTGAAAGTAATCCACTATTCAAATGATATAAGGGGAGGTATTATTTTTCTGTAGGAAAAATAATCAATGGCAATATAACTTATGTCAGTCCCAAATTAATAAAATACTAAAAATAACATATGCACCAGGGATTGAACTCAGGGATACTCCAGGGATACTCAAACACTGAGCCACATCCCCAACCCTATTTTGTATTTTATGTAGAGACAGGATCTCACTGAGTTGCTTAGCACCTTGCCATTGCTGAGGCTGGTGTTGAACTCACAATTCTCCTGCCTCAGCCTCCCAATGTGCTGGGATTACAAGAATGAGTCATTGCGCCCGGCTTAACCTTTATATTTTATCTCATGCTATTCTTTACCTTGAAAACATAATCTTAAAATATGATTTAACTTTACAAATTACATTTTCTTGGTTCTGATAGTATTGTTTATTATAATCAATAAATAATTCAAAGTTCCTGGCAAGTCAAACAATATAAGAATACAATTCCTGGAAAAATTGTTTGAAAGTTTTAACAGGCATCATTATGCAAATTTTGACTTGTGTTCAGAAATGAAAGTAGTTCTTGAAATGCTTTGGGGATGAGCAACACTCTCACCAGAGCTCTCTTGGTCCTGACTATTGAGATTGTCTGCTTACCTTGCATCTAAAATAGGTTGCAAATGTTTTGATTAAAACATAAAGATAGTAAATATCAAGCAAATTAGTTTTTAAAATCCAGCTGCATGTTCATGGGTATTGAGTATTTGTCATACGTACTCAATTCACTTACAGGATACACCTTATTCACAAAACATGCAAGACTCCATCACTGGATGTTGTTGCAGAGCCTCTGGTGTTTGAAATGTCACTTGCACCTCTCTCTCAGAAACTTACAGACGTGGTAACTACACCAGAGAGACTGGTTAAAAGATTTGCAATTGTTGAACTGAACTGTCATGATTTTAAGAAATGACCAAGGATGACTGATGTATTTTGAGCCAAAGAATATTAACCAGAATCTTATTTTTCTTCTCCTCAGGCCTTTCAAGTTGAATAATAGCCATGCCTTTATTTATAACACTAAAACTTTAATGTATTTCATATGTTTTCAGAATACAATTATCATGCCAAAAAAAAAAAAGCCTTTCAGAACTGGTAAAATTTATATTATCTAAAGTTGCTCTCATGTGTTCTGTAGGATATACCATCATTTTTGGCAGCATAAATTTCCATAGTATTATATTCAGTCCTATAAATAGATTTAAATAAGATATTAACAAGAAAATATAAAATATGAGAATTTATTATAGATCTGAATATTGGTTTATTCACAGTGCACCTTCTCACTCAGAAAATAACTGCTATAAAGACCTGGGATTACCATATTTGATGTGTAGTATGCTATCCAAATGGCACATTTTATGAAAGTTACAGGCTATGACATACTTTTCAGTACAATTAGTTTCTAAAGTGCAGAGATTGATGTGAGAAGCAAAGTGCATAATTTTTCTTCCCTGGACCTTTGCATTTATGAGTCAATTAGAAAAGGAAAAGGGCAAGATGGAGGTTGAACTTGGCTAAAAGTTCCTATATTTGCACATGTCCAATTTTGGTTATTACAACAAAATACCTGTGACTGGGTGACTTTATCAAGAAAAGAAGTTCATTTTTGGTTCATAGTGTTGGATCCCAGATTGAAAGAGGCAGCAAGCATTTGTGTGTGTATATGTCCTCTGATCTGCCTTCCTCATCTGTAAAATGGGCTTAACAAATGCAACCTCATAGAATTGTTATAAAAATGAAGTGTAATCATGTGTACAGGTTGCTAGGCAGAGTGTATGCCCTGTGTTGAAAACCCTATAAATGATATGTACAATTTTTATGTTCATGATTAGTATTATTATCATTCCAGGAAGCAAGAAAAATCTCAGTAAGAGTAGACATTAGGCAAGCTCTGTGTAAACGTATCTCGGTGATTTCATTTCAAAGGATAATTGAAAGTGATCAGTTAAAAAAAGATTGACAAAATTAGAGGTTGCAATGAAAATTAGAACTTTTAGTGTTAACCACAGGATATTGGGCATGTCCTTTCTTCTATGATTAAACCTTAGAATATAACCGTGCTTTCCATTTCTCAAAAAAATAATATTTAATTGTTTTTGTTTGATTTAAACTAAATTTTCTGGTAAGAACTGAAAACTGGCAAGGGGATATAAGATTTCACATGAGCTGTGTATTAGTGATATTCTCATGTAGCAGCAGTGTGTAGGGTAATTTGAAGAGTAGAATGTGATTATAAACACTAAGCCTAATTAAAAACATAAATATTTGTCAAAATAAATGCAGAGACATGTAGATATGGTAGAGATAATAATATATATATTTCTTGGTAAGAATATATATATTCTTACAAGAAAAATCCTAAGGATTCTTTAATAAGTTGTGTGACAGATCTAAGGGGAAGTTGTTGAATATGCTGAGGTTTAAGTTTCAGATTCAAGGTTATTTCTTGTAGAAGGCATAGGAAGTTAAGTACTTGGAATTACATCTAATTATATACAGTGGGAGGATTTAGACAGTTGCATCCCACCACATGACCATCTCCACCCTTACAATGTAGAATAGTGTTGCCATACACAAAGCATTTATTTTAAACCTCATCAGCCCAAACCCTAACCACGGGTGGGCACTGACCTTGAATCTGTCACTATGAACAAGCAGCATGTTTCCAAAATTTTATTTAAATGGTATCATGGATACGTCATATTTCATTTCTGGCTTCTTTATCTGGGCATAAATTTTCTGAAACCAATGCTGTCACTGAATGTATTAGTGATTATTTCACTATTATTCCTAAATGTATTTCATTTTATGAGTAATATTCATTCAATTTATCCATTTTATTCAATTTTTGAAACACACTGAAGGTTTTTCCAGATTGTGCCTAATATTAATAAAGCTGCTATGAGCTTTCCTATACAAGTCTCTGAGTATATGTTTAACCATTTCTTGTAAAACTGAGAAAACAAGCATTGAAATTCAGCATTGGTGTCATGTGTAGATGAGGTATTCGTTTTTCAGTTTATTAGATATGAGTACTATAGCTTACAAAATGCTTCTTCACACTTAGGCTCTGCAGACATTCCATTGCAAGTTGTTGACTGTGGTCTTAATCCACACTGAGCCAACAGTCACTCCAATAGAATAGAGTGATTGTAATCTATGAGTGTTATCTATCTTCCACATCCAGTCTAAGTAAGATCTCTGAATGTATGAGTCAGCTTTCTATTACTTTAACAAATGCTTAAGATAAATAACGTATAAAGAAAAAAGTTTTATTTTATCTCACAATT
This sequence comes from Geosciurus inauris, assembly GCA_004024805.1. NCBI lineage: Eukaryota > Metazoa > Chordata > Mammalia > Rodentia > Sciuridae > Geosciurus > Geosciurus inauris. Next base: position 8,187 of record PVHX01030190.1, on the reverse strand, counting down.
TTGGAAGTTCTGGTTCAACAAAGATAGATCAATAGGCTCTGGACCCCTGGTGGGGAAAGCTGATGGCAATAGCTGGGAATGTGTGGCAGAATGAATCCGCTCACCCCATGACAAGTGAAAATAAGAAAGAGGAAGGGGCTAGTTCCCATTCTCTACTTCAAGTGAGTACTCCCAGTGGCCTGGATAAGCCATTAGCCCCACCCATTAAAGTTTCCACCACCTGCCATAGTACTATGTGAGGACCAAGTCTCCAAAGCTTGGACCTTCAAGAGACATTAGAGATTCAAACCGGACTGGAGTTGTGGCTCAGTAGTAGAGTGCTTGCCTGGCATGTGTGAGGCCCTGGGTTCGATCCTGAGTGCTGCATAGGAATAAATAAATACAATAAAAAGGTCCATTGACAACTAAAAATACATTTTAAAAAAGAATCTACACAATTGCAAGAATGAAATAAAAATTAATCTTCTTAGTGATTAAACAACTCTTTTCTTACTATACTAGGTCACCTGCTTCCTTGGTGAAACAGAGAATGATACTGGCCTGGCTCTTTTCACTCATCATCGCATACATTCTCCATCAGCAAATTTCATTTTGCAAGGATCTCTTTCCAGGCAGAATGTGGAAGCATTTTTTCTTTCTGTTACATGAGACTGAAAATTACATCCTCTGATTTTTCAGACCTAAGGAGAATAAATTTATCTACTATCATTTTCAAATTACACAAATGTTTGGAGAGTGAAGACTCTTGCCTAAGAATTTGATCTAACTCAAGTTAAAAGGGAAAAAATTATATATATACACACACACAATAATCAGATCCTTTGCTATTTCTCTACTAGCTGAAGGAAGCTGGGGTTACTCTGAAATACACTGTACTCTAGCCCTTTTTCTTAAGCAGAAATGGACATGATCAGGAGACAGAAAGCTATTGAAAGGAGAACTTAAACTGTTATTTTTTAAAGTGACAAATGAATATCATCATGGAGGGCCTGTAAAATCCTTTCAGGCTATATTGCGTTCAGGAACCCTTTTTCTTGTACTAGTCTTTCAATTCCCTATAGAACATGCTCCCTCTCATTCCCATGCTCTCTCTCATAAACAAGATGGACAGAACACACAGGCAGAAGTAGACATGCAGACATCTTTAAAGTCTTCATAAGAAGTGCCACAACCTTACTGAATACTGAGCTGAAATGCCTGCTTAGGGATGTGGTGATTTGGTTGGGAGGAGGAAAGGTCTTCTACAGGCAAAAGATAAAATTTTTCTGAGGTGGAGAAAAGAAATTGGGGAACAGAATACTTGAAATGAAGCAAAGCCTGGGAATAAGATCACAGCCCTGAAGGAACTCTGCTGTGGGGTTTACGTTGCTTTCCTTTTCCATTGGACAAGTGCAATTGTTATATTAAGTACCAATAAATTTAATTTCTTGCTGTTTGGGATTTTTATTTTTTATTTTTATTTTCACATTGCAGCCTTGGGCAAGAAGTGTTATGCTTAACAAGTAGAGGGAAAAATAACAAACACATTCAGGAAAACATAAAAAAGGCAACAAAGTAGTTGTTTAGATAAGTAATAGTTAAGTTTCAGGCTATTTCCTGGTCAAGGAAGGAAATTTCTGTGGTGGGGTTGCTACTTGTTATCAGATGCAATTAAAACAGAAAGGCAAAGAATGACTTAGGAAAATAGTTTTTCCTTAAACAGTAAAAGAAGGAGGTCACTGAAAGAAGGGGAGAGTGGCAGGCAATTAGAGGACATAAAGTTTTTGTCCAACTTGGCTATGCAACTTGGTTCAAGATTCTTTCCAGCTACTAATGCCTCCAGATTCCAAGCAGTCCCTGCCTCACATTGCTGCACTCTGCTTTTCTCAGAGCTGTCCCTCTGATTAATCATACTTTGATCTTTGTTATTGTATATGTCATTCTAAAATTAATATTTCCAGAAAATATGTTATTTTAGAAACTGAAAAAACTCTGAAATGATTATGTTCATTTGACTACATTGATTAGCATCTCAAACACAAAAGCTGGAATTTAATGTAAACCATTAGACTTCGACAATAGATAAAAGTGTTTTGAAGATTCATTGAGACATTCTTAAATTTTCTTGTATGAAAAATGAGTTAAATTGATTTTGCTATTTAATATTTTGGCATTTATTACTTTATTTTAACTAGTATCTTATAACTAGAAAGTATCTGTATTTTCAAAAGAATTTCACTGGGTATCTCTGATTACTTAACACAGTAAATTTGTCTCTAGCACTACTTTAGTCAGACAGTCTGGTAAATCCTCATATCCATCCATCCATTTCAAGTTGTGGCTCATATTTTGCCCCAATGCAGTGCAGAAGTCAGTGTGAAAATTATAACACTCTGACATTTCAGAAAATAGTAAAAAGGAATTAAAGCCTATAAGGCAGTAAAGATAAAACTTGTTCCTTATATATCATTCAATCCAAATTAACAATTTTAATTATGTTTTAATCAAACTTAGAACTACATATGGACTAGATAAACCAATAAGTTCTAGATAAACTAATAATTTATTAATGACAAGAGCAACTCATGTATTACCCTTGAATTTACTTCTAAGTCATCCTACACATAAAAGAATGAATTTTACTTGAACAAAATAAAGGAATAAAATAAGTGCTACATATGTTTTTATTATATAAGTATACACATAACTAAATACACACAAATGTAACTAAATAATTGTCTTCTTTAATAGTAAAGTACATGAGTAAAATAGCATATGCTGGCCTTCATTTAATCAACCATGGGTATTTTAATTCAACTCAAAACATTGTTAATTTTCTAACTAGAGAGCAAATTTAATTGTTTACTATTCTTAGCCATAGCTGAGGTTTTCACATAGATTAAACATGGGAAAGTGGTTAAAGATGGAAAAGCCTTGTTGAAAAGTCATGCTAACAATGTAACAGTTCACATAAAGAAAATCAAGAAATAATAAATGAGCAAAAATACAAGAACAAGAGCAGTGCTGATATTATCCAAGGTTCTTAAATTCAAATAAACTTTTGTTCTCATTGTGAGAGTATATACTTGTTTTATCATTTATCAATTACCATCTTGACTTTGCACGCTTTTCAGGATCCATGAGTAGAATTGCTCGCTTCTTCTAATAGGTGGAGAAATCAAGCATTCAGATGCACTGCTTTGGAAGGAAAATGCTACCTAGAGTAAGAATTCGACTTGAACTGTGGGCTATTAGTTTTCTATAGGCATGACTAATAGTCACCATGAAATTCGCCAGGCAGGACTCATTCAGAAAGCCCCACTGCACTTCCTTTTTATAATAAAGTATTTTCTAGGGTCAGTAGTTGGAATTTTCATCAGAAGGGAAGAGTAACAGGAACTTTAGTCACTGAAAGTGAGTGAGCTGTGACATTGACTGAAATAGATTAACTGTGGGAGACAGATATATCTTTGATCTTTTTATATGTAACTGGGTGTAAAGACATTAAGCAGTAGGAGAGATTGATAAAGAGAGTGGTTTTTCTTCCCCCTCATTTTTACAATATCATGATACTTCGACCAGGAGCTTTAAATATTCTTATAAGGACTTTCTCGAGAAACTGTCATTTCACAGTAGTTTTCTAACTATGAAGATCCTAAAGCTATGGATGCTTTACAACGCTGCGATGTAAATTTATTTCTCTCCATAATCTCTGTCATTTTCTTTGTCTCCACATAAAAAGCCAGAGATGTAACATTTCATTATTAATTACAGCAGCAGCAAGCTGACTGGCTGAGTCAAACACCATACACTTCCCCGACTGCTGAGCTTGCAGACATTCACTCATTAAGCTTGCGATGAAGAAGTTTTTAAAACCTGCTGTTTGTAATGGACAGTAGAGCTTAAAAATCTTTCTTAAACTGCTCAACTGAGGACACCAAATGGCAAAGAGAGTAAACAAGCACACGAGCAAACAAATTGCTCCATTAAAAAAGTTGTCTGGTTAAGTGAGCTTTTATTTTTATTTTTATTTTGGTACTGGAGATTGAACTCAGGGGCACTCGACCACTGAGCCACATCCCCAGCCCTGTTTTGTCTTTTATTTAGAGACAGGTCCCACTGAGTTGCTTAGTGCCTCACCGTTGCTGAGGCTGGCTTTGAACTCTCAATTCTCCTGTCTCAGCCTCCCTAAATGCAGGGATTACAGGCTTGAGCCACCACGCCCGGCTTAAATGAGCTTTTATTTTTACAAAGAATGCGAGGGCAACTCTGAGACTGTAAGTGGATGCTGTGGGAGTGTTTAACTGAGAGCACTTATTCACATTAAGGAGACTGAGCACATAGAAAAAGAGTAAAAATATATCCCCCCCCAAAAAACAACAAAAGCACCCTAGAAAGTTTTTGTTGTAGTTTCAAATAATATGGTCCTAGTGAATGAAAATGATTGAATCTATTTTTTAAAGTGTATATTCTCCTAACATTTTAAACAAGACTACATTGAAAGGACATTTCAGGATAAATACAAATCAAGTTAAGTATCTAAGCATAAGATGGAAATAACTCTGACACAACATATATAGGTTTTCAAAATGCACATTTTTGTGGATATTTCTCATACATTTATTGAAGATGTATTATTGCACATACACTGTGAGCTCACTTTTTTCTAAGCACTTGGGAATACAAGGAAGAACTAAATGAACAAAGCCCCTTCAGAGGAAGCAACAACAGTGGCAAAAACAGCAACAATATATGTGCCTATGTGTGTGTATCCAATACACACACATAAGTATATACTACACAGTAAGTTATGAGAGATAAATATGGAAAAGCAGACAAGGTAGAAGGGAATTGGAGGGACAGATGTGGTGGTGAAAGAAGAGGAGGATGCAAGGATGCAAGAAGGTCAGGGGGGAATGAACACACCGGGGTGTGAAGCTGGTGCCTGGAGGAAGAGCTTTTGGGGGGCTAGCAGAGAAAGCAGGACTCCCATTTGGACTCAGTGGAATTTCTTATGTGTGAAGAGGGCAGAGTGTTTGTCAGACTCATTGTTTTCCATAGGACACAACACATCAAACAAATCATTGTAACATGGGTCAAGGAGTCAAATCCTGCTACCTCACAACTATCATATCTACCGAGCACTTTTCACAGTACATATTGGAACCCAAAAATATCTTTATAAGAGTGACCTGTGTGTCTACTTATATTCATACTTATTTCAACCCCCAACTATATATACATAATAAGCAAAAATAAATAAAAGGCAAATGTGCCTTTTATTATGTGACTTCTACTTTACATATATTAGCAGAAGAATTTTTTCTACTGTTGCATGGTCATGTTAACCAGTTCTTTAAAATTCTCAATCTGGGTATCTATTCTACCTAAATAATGTAGATATGAAATTACAGAGAAAATACATGAAAATAGCATTATTATAAAGATATTAAAATGACAGAAAATTTGCTATTGTAATAGGTAATATGTTGCTTAGTATATGCAATCTTACCCACATGAAAATAATAATCCTGGAGTTGAATGGAAGTTGATATGAAATGATCAATAGCAAATCATCGAATATGAGCTGATACCAAACAAAGGAAAAATTTACAAATATATGCCCAGAGGTAGCTCATGTTTGTAATTCCAGTGCTAAGAAGGCTAAGATAAGAGGATCACAAGTTCAACATCAACCTCAGCGATTTCATAAGAACCTGCCTCAACATAAAAATAAAAATAGCTGGGAATGTGACTCAATGGTAGAACATAACTGGGTTTAATATCTAGCACTATTAAAAAAAGATAACTGAGTTATTATAAAACTAAGCATTTGTTAGTCTTAAATATGAATGTTATGGTGCAAAACTCTTTAACCTAACCTCCCAGTAGGATCTGCACGCAGTTTCCACACGTAACAGCCTTTTACAACTCAAAACTGTGTAACCTTTCTAAGAAACACACTTGACTCTCAAAATACCTCATTTGAATTTTATGATTTTTCCTATTTTGTATGTTAATTGATATTCATTTTTTGGTAATTAATTCTCCATGGTCCTATGTATGTAACTGTGCATGCAAATTATATTGAAACTGGCTTTCCCAGAGTTCTGTAGTTATAATAGGTAAACTATTGATAAAACTACATTTTTAAAAATTTTTTTTAGTTATATATGGACACAATATATTTTTATTTATTTTTATGTAGTGCTGAGGATCGAACCCAGTGCCTCACACATGTGAGGCAAGCGCTCTACCACTGAGCCACAACCACAGCCCGATAAAACTACATTTTTACTCAAGTTTTTTGAGTCTTTTGGGAGTAATATTCTCTCTAGGTGCTGCTAGAATATTTACTAAATATAGTACTGTGTGCTTCTCAATGATTATTGATGAGAAAATTCAGTGGATTTTTCCCATTGTTTTATGTTCCTATTTAACATTTCTGATTTCAATTGTGGAAAATGGCCCTTGCCTTCACAGATATGCATTCCTCTCAATCCATCTCACCAAATTCCCAAGAGCAATTGGCATAATTTAAATCTTCACCTAACTATTCTTCTATTGTAATTGGAATCATCTATTTTTAAAGTAAACTCTACACTTGCACCATTATGTTACCTGGGTAATTCATCAAAACCCACTATCCAATACAGGCACATAGGAGCTATAAATGAAGAAATCTGATCATTATCAAGACTAGGCCCAATGGACAAGCAATGAAATCTCATTAAGGTTAAGGTAGAGAAGAGTCTGTAACTTCAACAGCACCAGAAAAAAAAAAAAAAAAAAAAAAAAAAAAAAAAAAAAAAAAAAAAAAAAAAAAAAAAAAAAAAAAAAAAAAACATTGATTCAGAAGTGTCTATAATTTCTCTGGATAACTTCATCTCTCTGTATAAACTAATGTGCATTCTATAAAAAAGATAACTTTGAAAGACACCAGCAATTCATTTAAACAAAAAATAAATGAAAAATGGTCACAGTGGCATAATTTATTGTTATATATATAAATGAAAAGAACAAACAATACTGGAGAAAATGATTAATATGGAATCAATGAGGTTTCCACTATAGAGATATTTCATATTTTAAAAGCTTGCTTCTAAAGGTCCCTTTTTGACACTTTTCCTTTCTTTTTTATTGGTTCTTTTTAGTTATACATGACAATAGAATCCATTTTGACACAATTATACAAGTATGGAATATACCTTGTTCTAATTCAGTCCCCAGTACCTCTCCTTCCCTTTGACTCTCCCAGCCCCTGCTCCCTTCCCTCTGTTGATCATTCTGCTACTTACCTATACTTATTTTTTAAATTAATTTCTTGTGGGGGTATATGATACTGAGATTCACTGTGGTGTATTCATATACGTACATGGAAAATTTATTCAGATTCATTCCACTGTCTTTCCTTCTACCATCTCTCCCTTCCCTTCATTCCCCTTGGTCTACTCCACTGAACATCTAACCCTCTCCCTTTACTGTGGGTTAGTTTCCACCTATCAGAGAAAACATTCAACCCTTGTTTGTTTGGTTGGTTGGTTTTTTGTGATTGGCTTATTTCTCTTAGCACAATAGTCTCCAGATCCATCCGTTTACTGGAAAATGTCACAAAGTCACTATTCTTTAAGGCTGAGTAATACTCTGTTGTGTATATGCAACACTTTTCCTTTATCTATTCATCTTTTGAAGGACACCAAGTTGCCTCCATAGCTTAGATATTGTGAATTGTGCTGCTATAAACATAGATGTGGCTATATCACTATAGTATGCCGATTTTAAATTATTTAGATACATACCAAGGAGTGAGATAATTGGGTCAATTGGTGGTTCCATTCCTAATTTTTTGAGGAACTTCATTACTGCTTTCCAGAGTGGCTGCACCAATTTTCAGTCCAACCAATAATGTATGAGTGTACCCATTCCCCCTCATCCTCGCCAATATTTATTGTTATTTGTATTCTTGATAATCCCCATTCTGACTGGAGTGAGATAAAATCTTATTGTAGTTTTGGGGGGGCGGTTCCAAGATGGCGGCCTAGACGGACGCTGTGGTCAGTCTCTCCAGAGCCAGAGGTTGAAGTTGTGGAAATACCATCTCCCAGCCAGCTTCTGGATATCATCATACAGCTACCCGGGCAGGAATTTCACTTGCGCGTGTAAGCAGGGCCACCAGCCAGCAGCCATTGCCACAAGCAGAGTGACTTC
>PVHX01030189.1:0-16105 GCA_004024805.1 Geosciurus inauris | reverse complement strand
GCCCACAGGCCACCCTCACTTCTGATCTCCACTGCAACCTCAAGAGATTCCCCAAACTGGCCTCAGCAGTCTGGCCATCTTGCTAGGACTGCAGCACCCACTCGCAACTGCCCAGCGTTAGGGTTTATTGGAGAGAACAATGCAGATTAAAATCAGCCAAGGGGCCAGACGTGGTGGTGCAGGCCTGTAATGGTGGTGACTCAGGCGACCGAGGCAGGACAGTTGCAAGTTCTAAGCCAGACTCAGCAACTTAGTGAGGCCCTAAGCAACTTAGTGAAACTCTGTCTCAAAATAAAAACATAAAAAGAGCTGGGGATGTGGCTCAGTGGTTAAGCACTTCTGGGTTCAATCCCCTGTACCAAAGAAACAAATGAATAAATTAAATTAAAATAAATAAAATTGGTCAAGGGGAGAGGCACCGGGCAGAATGTAGTTGGGGTCTGGGGTGGAGATTCCGGATGTCTATTTCCTGTGGTGACCCCCGCCAGCAGTGGCATGTGACAGCCCACATGGAGTATTACCACCCAGGATCTCATCCCAGCCCTGGTGCTCAGTCTTCCTGTGGCTCCAGGGTCCACAGCTATATGGCTGGCCTTCACCCTTCAGGCCCTCTGGAAGAAGAGCAGACCCCAGGGGACCCAAAGCCTCCATCATGAATCATGCTGCCACACCATTCAGAGGCCCAGATGCTGGGCAAACAGCTTTGTGATCAGGTGGGACATTTGGGACCAGAGGTGGGCTCCCAGGGCAGCGGTGCTGAGGCAGCATGGCCGGTGGGTTTTAGGAGGCCAACTCAGAAGGCAGGGGCAGGGGTGACTAGAGTCCTAGGCCAGGGCCTGACTCGTGCGCTCCCAACTGACCAGATCAGGCCACACACTGTGACTCCAAGCAGTGAGGGACAGTGGAGGTGGGTCAGGAAAGTGTGGCCACACGGGGAGGAGAGCCAGTCCTGAGACCTCCTAAGAACCGCCTCCCAGGGACCTCAGTGGCCTCAGGATTACACAAGTGAGAACTGGGGTGGGGCCGGAGCATATGCAGTCCGGTAGTCCTGGCCAAGCTGGTGTGACGGTCCCTAATTATATACTATTATATTGGAACAGACCCCTTTTCCAATTCCAGTTGTTACAGAGAGACCCTCATAAAAAGACGCAGCCGTGTGTCTCGACTTGTGGAATATGGCCAAACTCACGTGTCAAGGACCCAGAAATCCAGAGGCAGACTCAGAGTTGGTCAGAAAAAAAGCTTAATTACTTTTTCTACTTTATTTATGGAAAGCAGAATTGAAAGTCTAAGAAAAATTTAATTTTGGAATTTAAAGCTCAGTGTTCCCACATTAAGAAGGCTAGTTAGGAGAGACCTTCAGGCCTGTGAGTCCTGGCACACTGGACACCAGGATGGGGTTGGTGGACACCAGAGGGAAAGCACCCAGGACTTCTGTGCTGTCGCCCAGCCGAGCCCAAGGAAGGAGGCGGAGAAGGGCCCCTTCTCCTCTGCTCCTCCACCACCTCCCCTGGGTCAGCACTTTCCCAGATAATGGTGACTTTGTTTTCTTTCCATTCAGGTTGGTTTTGGAAGATGTCTAGTTCCCTCTGAATTTCTGTGAAGAAGTCCACCTATTTTAGCAATGACCTTCTAATAGCACTTTCTGTTAACCACAAGAATGTGACGGAAGAGAAAAATAATTATGTCTTCCACTTTTAATGACTTCTTAGCTGGGACTCCCTGGAACAGAGGTCTCTGGAGCTGGGAGATGCAGGGAGAGGACAGATGGGGAAGGATGTGTGACAAGCACCAGGTGCAGATGGACAGCAGGGAGGTCCGGGGTTCCAAGCATGCAGGGTGGCTGCAGTTGACAGAAATTCACTGTGCATCTCCAAATAGCTGGAAGAGAGGATTTCAAATGTTTCCAACACCGCACGAATGACTGACTGGTGTTTGAGGTGAAGGAAATGCTTATTATCCTGATTTGATCCTTGCACACTGTATGTGGGTATCAACATATCCCATAATAAGCACAGATACCCCATAATATGCACAAGCATTATGTATCAATAAAAGCAGAAGTACAAATATGAACATAGAAACATGCGAGATAAATTCCCAACTGGACCCCGAAAATGTAAAAACAGGAGACGAATGCATGGCAGCTGAATAGCATGGACCTGCACACATGGGAGACAACCCAAGGGAAGGGTGGGTCTCCAGAGCAGATCTCAAAGGGTAGGCCAGACTTCAGCTGGAAATATTACCCTTCTCTGAATCAAAGAGAGAAGGGTGTTGGAAAAGACTGGGTCAGAGCAGATGGCCAGGAAAAGCAACCTCCACAGATGCCTTCCCCTGAGCAAGGGTCTCTGGTGACGGGCCACCCTCGCCTTCCTGTTGGGGCAGACCTCCTCCAGATGGAGATGGCCCTTGTGGGTGCCCACTGCCTCCCACCAGACTTTCCGTCATGTGCTGGAGTGGTGTGTTTGGATCACCAGTAGCATTTATGACCAATAGTTTGCAGGCAGATTGTTGTACGAGGCGTTTTGGTGGCTGTTCTGTTCTCCCTCTTTGTGGATTTGCAACGTATTTTAAGGGAGGTGGGAGGTGGGTGGAGAAGAATCAGAAATCACGAAGTGCCCTTGAAATCTTCTTACTTGCACTGGGACACGCAGGCGCCTCTGTGCTCAGCTCCTCACCTGAACAGAGTTCATCTGGAGCTTGGGGTGTCAGAGGAGCCTCTGAGGAACCCCAAAGACACGTGGGAGGAGATGTCATATGCATGTGTTGGGGTTCAGAAACCGCCGCCCCGGTTTCTGAACCGGGGTCAGAGATGGTGCTGGAGTCGTGGAGCACTTTGCTCTGAGCCCGTCTGGCCTGCCCTACCATCTCTTCTCCCTTGTTCTCTCCTGAAGCACAGGGAGCACATCTTCTGACATTCCTGTCTTATCACACTGGGGAAATGAACTTGAAGAAGAAGAGGCTGAAAATCAAGCATCACCCCTAGAGCGCAGGCGAGCTTTGTCCCAGGTCGCTGTCAACCCTTCAGCTTGCTCGTCTCTCAAAACCTGCTCAGGTCGTTTCAGCTCCCAACGCGCAGACCTCTGAACACACTCCACCCCTGTCCTCCTGCTCCTCAGTCTGCTGCCACTGTGCTCCTGAGGGTGCAAGGGAAGCTCCTCCCTACACATTCGCTGTTCCCAAACATTCACCTCAGCAGCAGGGTGGGCAGCAGACCTCTGGGCGATGGGGAAGGATTGAGACGTCGAGGGGCACCCGCTGTCTGCACAATCAAAGCCTTTTGACGTCCTTAAGATGAAACCTGTTTCCATTAACATTTTGGTGACAGTCCAATGAAATTACTAGAAGCCACCAGGAATCACTGATTAAATCTCAACTACCGGAGGCTCTTGTCCAGCTCCCTGGAAGCGTGAATAAAGCTGGGTGATCAGCAAGACGCACCTCTGTCCCTCAAAGGCAGAAGGACACCCCAGGGATGGGCATCTCCAGGTCTCTGCCCCCTGGAGGAAGAGACAGAGGAGACAGTGGGTGGGAGGCAGGACAGAGGCAAACTTGGGTGCTTGCCATCTTTTTGTGCCACGGGCAGTTGTTAGAGGTCTAATTAGGAAATGGGAGATGCATGCAGGAAGATTGGAGCGATTATCTAAATGAAGCCGCCTAAGCGGGTAAAGGAGGGTATTCTAAAAATAAGTCAGCCAGATTATCCACCATTTTCAACAGTTGGCCGCCGGTAGAAAGGAGAAGGTCCCACACCAGGAGGACAGCAAGCGTCTCAGGAGATGGCTCTGGTGGATGTCATGCCCCTCATCAGACAGCAAGGGTGGCCGTGGGTCCATGCTCAGGACGTACCGGCAGGCTCGCCACCAGAGCTCCAAAGCCCCAGGCCCCGCCCCCACCGCTTATGGTGTGCTTTCTCCACACAGTGCAAGAGCTTTTTTCTAGAACGTATGGCCACCTGTTCAAACAACCAAATGCGCCTATGTCTTCATGAAAACTTTTTTTTAATGTCCCCTTATCTGGGGGGTTTCATGAGCCCCCAGGGTACTGCCACGAAGCACCACAGACAGGGTGGCTTCAACAAGAGCTCCCCTCTCAGCTCCCGGGCAGCCAGCGTGGGCAGGGCGGGGCGGAGTGGGGCTGGTGGAGCAGGGGGGACGCCCTGAGCTGTGAGGGAGGGTCCTCCCGGCCTCTTTGTTCTGCTGGTTGGCAGCGACACACTGCCCACCCTGGCCATCACCCCTGCGTGGCCTTCTTCCGTGTCTCTCCACGATGCTTCGTTTTTGTGTTCACATTTCATAGGAAATTCATAGATTAGGGCCCTCGGTCTCCGTGGACCAGCCTCGTTGTGGCTCAAGTGTGTCTCCACAGACCTGGTTTGCAGACACGCTCAGACTGGGAGCTCCCACGGGCTCCTCCTTCCTTGGAGGCGACAGTTCAGCCCGAAGCCAGTTGGCATTACCTTTCTGTAATGTTTGTCTTCTTTCAAACATACATGTAAAAGAAATTCCATCAAATGACCACATTCTACACGATGCAGTGAAAGTCCATGTGGAAACTGTAGATCCTCAGCAGGCTCTTGGGCACCGCCCACCAGGCTTCCTTACCTAGCTTGCCACGCCATGCCTAGATGCTTCCTGTCCACCTGCACGTGGCCAGGAGGAACAGGAGAGCTGCAGAAAGAGAAGGGCCCTCCTGGCAACATTGTCCTTTGCTTCCTGTTGCAGGCTCAGGAAGGAGGTCTCTGTGCCTCGCCGGCCATATTGCCAGGGGAATTATGGACTTTGCATGCGGTAGAACAGGCCCCTGCAAAAACAGTGCTTACAATCATAGTGCCTTCCAACTTGCTTTCGTGGCATTAAATGGACTGTGACTGATGTTTTTCTGGAGAACATGGCCCTGCGTCCTCCCTGGTGGAGCTCACAGATAATGACGTTTTGTCCCAATTGAATTCGGCAAATTGGGTGCAGTGGAGCAGCACCCGGCAGCTGGAGGGTGTCCTTGCGGGATCTGGAGGCAGAGACCCTTGGGAAGAGTGAAGAGGGACAGAGCTGGGGAAGAGAAGCCCCAAGGAAATGCAGTGGCCCACCACAGCCGGGGGCTTGGCGTAGTGCAGGGTCTGGAGATGAGCAGGACCGCGTCCCCTCCAGGCTCTGACCTGCTGGCCTCGGGCTGCAGAGTTCAGAGCAGCAGGGAAGGGCGCTGGCTGTGGGGCCGGGCAGGCCGGGAGCTTCCACCAGGGAGGACGCTTCCTCCTGTCCTATATGCACAGACAAGTCGTTTTCCTTCGCTCTGAAATGGAAATATTAAGGCCTGTCTCAGAGAACCGGGATTAAAGATAACCAAAACGGAACCTTAGGAAATGTGTGGCGTGTGGGGAGTGCAGGGGCCCCTGCGGGGACTGCCGCTGATACGGGAAGTAAAGCCTCGCTGCAGAGCCCCTGGTGAGGCACAGCCACCCGGGCCACTGCAGAGCCCTGCAGAAGGTCCTGCTTTGCACTGTGTTGGGCAGATCTCGAGTTGAGATTCTGGAGGTGTTTACAACCACAATAACAACGGCAAAGCACGACAAATAACATTTATTGCATGTTCTCGTGCGGGTTACAAATAAACCCCCCGCGTTCTCAAACCAGGTGAAGTATTTTCCTTTCGGATCAATTTCCCCCATAAACCCATTACTCTTCTGAGCACACAGGATTTCAACATAAATCAAGGTACCTTGGAGTGAAGGTTCAAAATTAATTGGCATCTTGGTATGTAAGGAGACATGGCCGTACGCTCGGAGCGTGCATGGCTAATGTCCTGTCTCTGTGAATTAGGGCACAGATTGCTTCGGGAATATTGATGTGCCACGAATTCTGGAATTGCCAGAGAGAAGTAAAGTGGCTTGTAAATGGGCCTCCACTGGGAAGGGCACCGGCTTCCCTTCCTCTGCCCCTCACCCCTCGGGCGTGCAGGAGAGGACGCTGCCCTCTGCACTCCTGCTTGGGGTCTCACCGACCTCAGGGCTCCCTCCCTGGCAGCACGCGCACTTGGCATGGATGCCCACGCTGCCCTGTGAAGTTGTTGCTTTCTACATTTTTACTGTTTAGGAGTTTTTTTTTTTAAATGAATAACATGAGCTTTGATGTCAACGTAAAATAAACACACAGTCAAGGTTTTATAGGCTCATTTATTATTGAGGAAATCAAGGTGGTCATCAAACGGATCCAAGGAGCATCAAGGAGCAGAGATTCTACAGGTCAATAAAAAAGTTTGAAATAAGCCCAGCTAGTGTGCTGCGGGAGGGTCAGGCCTTCACCTGTGGGGTCAGGGGGACACAACAGAGGCCAAGGTCAGTGCAACTTCGAGGAGGTGGCCCAGTGCTGGGTCCCCTGCAGCAACTCTGTCCAGAAGCAGGGATGGGGACGCTGCTCTACACCTGGCTGTGGGGCTGGGCAGCCACGTGGCACCCGAGTCCATGGAGCAGCAGGAACAGGTCAGTGAGGCTTGGAAACGGAATTGTAGTTACAGGAACTTAAGTGATGGTTAAATTAGTCCATCGTTGGGTTTAACTAATCTTATTAATTGTGATTTAATCTGAAATAGCACACGTCTGGTGGCTGTACCACGAGGTAGCAGAGTGTGGTTACACAGCCCAGGGTGAGCCTAAGCGTGACCCCAAGGTGGCCTTGAGAGGGAGCACACCTCCCTCTGCTTTGGTCTCTGGTCTTCACTTTCTCTGGATTATATATATTATATATACACACACGTAGGAGCACTCCCTATGCCTTTAACCCCTCCCTTCCTTTTTTCCTATTCTCCTCATTGGTTGTAACCTCCGGGCCGTGATTGGCCCGAGGACCCTATATAAGCCTCGGTATTTCCTGCATTAAACGGGCTCTGTGTCTTGTTCCGGCGGAGTAGTCTTGCCTACTTCTGGAGTCTGAGTGTAGTGACTCCGTGGACCGTCACCCCTAGCTCATCCCGTGAGACCCCACTTTGTCTTCCCCGAAGACCCCTTTTTGTCTCACAGGACCCCAACTCCTCGAGGAGACAATATCTGGCGCCCAATGTGCTCTGGGGCTTTCTCAACCCTGTCCGTGAGTGATTTCGTGGGGGTCCCCCTGTCCGTCTTGCTGGTGAAGGTAACACCAGCCTTTCTGTGATTGTCCTGTGTTTGTTTTTGAGTGATATACTTAGGTCAGGTGATACTAATTCTGCACTGATTCTAAACGGCTTCGCAGTAGCACCTGGGGCGCTTCACGTGCCAGTAGCGCGGCCCCGCCGTGGCTGGCCTGGTTCACGAGCGCCTCCGGGGGTCCTGCCCATACCCGCCCGGTGGCGGCGGGCCCCACCTTGGGATGAGGCATGCTCTTGGACTTAAGCCACAAACACTGTCCACACTGCCTTATCGTGCTGCCTTAAACTGCCCGTGGTGATTTTCTTTGAGTCCAGCAGAGAAAGGTGGAATTGCCGAGCTCTCTGCGTCCACACCTCCTCTGGCCGAGGCCATACCCTCTTGCCTCCGGTAAACTGCCTAACGCTGCAGGCGGCCCATCCCCAGCGCTCGCTCTGCAAACCTAAAGAGTGCGACCGGACAGGCTTCCGCAGAGAGCCCACACGCCAGTACTGCTTACCTTCACGTTAACGTCTCCACCCCTCTCCTTCAACATGGGAACCTACGCCCCTGGGTCCTTTCCTTCTTCATGGAGGATGAAGACAACCTCAATGAGGCTGTTCCCACAGCACCCCCCCAAAACCAATCACAGGGCTAATAGTTTGTCCTCAACTTCCTGTGAACACCCCCTTCCTGGAGATTCCCCTCCCTCCAACCCCCTCCTATTTGCCCCGCTCTGCCTTCAGCGCCCCCTGCAGTCACTCCTCCTCCCTGCTGGGCTTCCTCTGCCTGCGACCCATTCACTCATCTCTCCCCTTCCAACCCTCTTCACCTGACCCCACCCCGCTGCCAACCCCGCTGCCAACCCCGCCACCCAGGCTTTCATGGTTACTCTTCAGGCAGATGCCAATGTACGTCCCTGGATCCACACTCCAGTTTCTGACCTTACTCAGCTACGTAAGGCCTGTCAAGACGCAGAGCCTGTTTAATGCTGGAAATACCGAGGCTTATATAGGGTCCTCGAACCAATCACGGCCCGAGGTTACAACCAATGAGGAGAATAGGAAAAAGGGAAGGGAGGGGTTAAAGGCATAGGGAGTGCTCCTACACACACACACATAAATATATACATATATAAACACATATATACATTTGTGTGTGTGTGTGTGTGTTTGCTTTTGGCTTAAGGGGTGTTTTTTTCTCCCCAAATTCCTGTGTCCTGTGCCTGTGAAACTGTTCACCCTTAGGGGATGGGGTGGCCAGCAGGCAGGTCCTCCTGGCCAGTACAGGGCTCTCCATTGTTCCGAAGTTCCTCCTGATGTCTTTCTCTTTCTTCTTCCTCCAGGG
This sequence comes from Geosciurus inauris, assembly GCA_004024805.1. NCBI lineage: Eukaryota > Metazoa > Chordata > Mammalia > Rodentia > Sciuridae > Geosciurus > Geosciurus inauris. The sequence goes on along the minus strand of PVHX01030189.1, from coordinate 7,659 downwards.
GAAGGGCAATTCCCTTACTAAAGCCATTATCACATAAAAGTGACAACCGACAGCCTGAGGAACCACGGACTGTATTTTTAATCAATCCTGATGTCTCTGCTATTGAAAGGCTCTCGGGGGCAGCTGAGGAGACGGGCTCGCTCACTGGCTGAGTGTGTTGGTGCGCCAGCTGCTCTCCATGCGGGGTGCCCATGGACAACTTCAGCCTGCGTTGTGGACAGGATTTGAGACTTCTCAAAGCAGAGACTTGCAGAGACTTGTGGGCCTTCCTAGAGAGAAATGTGAAGCCCGATAACAATAGAAGTGCGGTGCAGGGGGAGCCCTTCCCGGGTGCAGCTGGCCGGCTCCACTTTCATGAGGCTGCAGGTCCAAGTCCTCGTGCTGGGTCTGCCACAGGAAGGTCTTGCGACATCTCTGGGCGTATTGCCATTCTTGGCTCTGCGTATCTACCTTCCTGGCTGTAGGCTGTCGTTCCTCTGGGCTAGGATGGTCATCTTACTGTGGTCCTTCTTGGGTAGTTAAGAAGCAATGGGTGAAACACTCGCTGTGTGTTGGACCCTGTACAAGATTCTGTGCGAACCCGGGCCAGAGCCTGCATTTGCACCAGGTCCCCAGAGCTGCTGCAGGGGAGGAGCCGGGTCAGCATGCAGGTACCATCTCCTGGCAGTGGAACCCTTCCCGGAGTATGGAGAATCCGCAGGGGCCACTAAAGACCATCCTCTGACACTTTATTTTCTGATCATTGGGTGGGCGTAATTGCTTCCACTCCCCAGCCTCCAATCCATATTCAATCCATCAAGAAGCCGAGAGTCCACGCAAGCTCATGATTTATCACACACTGAAGACGTCTCTGTAACTAGACTGCTGGCTGCACCTTCTTGCACAGCCTGCCAAGAAGGAGCAGTGAGAAATTGTCCCAGCAACGATGGGACGTGTCACCTGGTCCACTGTGCCAGCCCATGGCTCAAAGGGTGCCTCCGTCGGCCGCGAGGTGTACTTGGCTGTGACTGACACCTTCAATGTACAGCAGACCATGTTCAAGAGCCACCTCGACCTGGAAAACCAAATGTCCAGTGCGGTCAGTGCCAGGCACTAATGAGCCCATGAATGAGAACAGAAGGACGCTCAAGGGCACAGGGCAGTAGAGCTGCAGGCCAGTGAGAAGGGGACCCGGGAAGCCATGCCCTTGCCTAAGGACAGGACAGGAATTTACAGAGGTGTGTCCCTGCCCTCCCTACCAGAAAGGACAAAAGCTGACCCCTGTAGACAGCCAGAGACCTTCATCAGCCTGGAGCCAGCACAGAGCATGCTTTCTAAGATGCCTGAGCCCGAGTTCCCAGCCGCCTCCGCGAGCGCCGCTCCTCACAGGTCAATGCCTCCTGCTTTGCTCCTGCTACTCTATCACAGGGGCCCAGGTGAGAACCTAAGATGGGCAGAAGGGAAAAATGTCTTTTTTTTTTCCTTCCATACATAGAGGAAGTCCATTCCCATGGGTGGTGGCTGGAGATGGTCATCAGCACAAAACTTGTGCTGGAGAACGGCTGAGAGCCAGCCCAGGTGCAAAACAGCGGGGGCATCTCAGAGATTGTCATTCATTTGGTCTTAGGGAAGGAAAGTGTCCATATGAATTGCTGATGGACACATTAGCTAATATTTAAAAATTAGACTCCAGGAGAGGGGAGGGGAGGGGAGGAGAAGGAACAGAGGTGAGGAGAGGACGGGGAGAGGTAGGGGGGAAAGGGGAAAGGAGGAGGGAGAAGGGAGGGAGAGAGGGGAGGGGAGAGGAACCTCCGCCCTCCCTTCCCTTGCCCAGGGAGCCCCTCCCAGTGTCTGTGTTAGGGCGTGGCTTTGCCCTAGTTCTGGATTCTTTGCACACCCTTGCGCCTGGCTACCCTCACCAAATCCATTGTTTATAAGGTGCATCCACGTGGTGTGTGTTATGAGAGCTTACTCATTCTTACTGGGAATATACCAAAATTATTTTGCTACTGATGGGCCCTGAGGAAGTTTTTAGTTTGAGACGATTGCAAATAATGGCACCAGGAGTTTCCAGTTACGTCTTTGGGGGCACATATGCATGCCTCTGTTTTGGGCATGACGAGGAGTGGAACTGTGGGAAGTGGCCCATATGGTCCACTCTCCTTGGTCACAGAGAGCCACCGGCACCTTTAACAGCTGACTGGCAAACCCCAGCTGCAGCTCCACGTGAGACTCAGAGCCTCCTGTCAAAAGGCTTCATCAACAGAGCCACATGCATGCGGGTTGAGTTACCGCGTTCTGTTCAAGGATGCCTGATTTAACCTGTGCTGCCATCCTGGACACTCTCACTGGTGAGGGCGCCTGGCTCCAGCCTGAGGGAAGTGCATCTCACTCCTGTTCCCCTGCAGGCACTCCGCAGCCTTCTTGTGCTCACAAACACAGGGCAGCTCTTCAGGGCCGTGCTTAGGGATGTCCAAACAGCAAAATCACTCACAAAGAGCACCCCAGAGAAAGATGTGACTCCAAATGGGCCATGGAAAGCTCACTGGCTTACAGAACCAAAGCTGAGACCCAAAGGTGACCTCGCCCTGTTTCGCCTCAGCTGGACAGATCGCTGGTGTCTCGAATGCTTTCAGCTGCAGGGTTGTCTCCTAAGTAGGCAAACTGGCACTCAAGGAATCTGTGACTAATGAGGATCCAGGGCACTCTGTTTTCTAAGGTGCTGATTTTTCAGAGTGGTTACACAAACTTCCCTTTTGAGACGTGAGTGGTTGTAAATGACATGCTGCTTTACTTTGCATTTTTCCTGATGTCAGCCCGAATCTGCTGGCGTGAGAGCACTTGCGTGGGGCTACATCCTCACCGACACTTGCTGAGTTTTATCTTCCACTGGAGCCGTTCTGGTGGGTGGAGTTTCACAACGGAGGCTTGAGTTTGCATTTCCCTGTTAAGTAGGGGCTGAGCTTCCTCACGTGAGCCAGGGGAAGCCCCGTTTACACCGCTGCCTTGACATTGCGTGATTCATCACTTCCCCAGTCTGTTTAGTGCCTCTTGTCCCCTCTTTAAAGAATCTTTAAATGTTTCCAGTCTACAAAGATACTATCTTGTGCTTCCTTCTAAAACCTTCATTGTCTGCCTGAGAGATTGAGGTCTGTTATGTGTCTGGAGTCAGTTTCTGCCCAGGTGTGAGGTAGGGATCACACCCTTTCTGAGCTGCACGGGGTCAACTTGGAGCTCTATCTGTGGAAGGCACCAGGCTCTCCTGACTTCATGTCCAGGTCAATTGAAGAAACTGAATTGATGATTTAACATCTTCCCACAAAAGATATCCCAACCACAGGTGACTTCACGGGCAGCTTCTTCCAAATGTTCAGAGATGACTAAAGCTAATCATATGCAAGATTTTCCAAACAATAGAAAGGAGGGGATACCTCCTTGTCCTTGTTCTGTTTAAGAGGCCAGCGTGACTTTGATAACAGACCTGGCAAGGACATCATCAGAAAGGAAAACACAGATTTATTTATCCCTCATGAACATAGAAAAGCTCTGAACTAAATAATGCAGGACTGGCTTTAGAAACACGTTAAAAAAAAGGATAATACATGGCCACCCATTGGGTTTTATTCCATGAATACAACATTTAAAATCCAATCACTAAAATTTGCTACATTTGTAGAAATAGGAGGGAATTCATACCCTCATTTCAATAGATGCAGAAAAGACATTTGACAAATTCAACACCTTTGTACAAAAGCTCTCAGCAGGTGAGGCACAGAACAGTCCTTATCTAGGGGATAAATGCCACCTCCCGTTAGCCTTAGCTTAGTGCTGAGGTGGTGAATGCACTCTGTGAAATAGGAATGGCACAAACATGCCCCCCAGCATGTCCCTGGACAGGGCCCCTGAACACAATTACAGACTTGTGTAGTTCTTCTTTCAGTTCTATCAGTTTTTATCTCCTTGTTTTGAGGCTTTGTTGTTGGGTATATACATACTCAAGGCTGTTACTTTTTTCTCACTAAATTTCCCCTTATCTATGTCATGGCTATATTTTTTCCTGGGATTGTTCTCCCCTGAACTGTACTCTGTCTGATACTAACATTGCCACCTGCCCCCACCCCCAGCCTCCTTTGGATTATTGTCTGCCTAGTACATAATGTTCTATCATTTCACTTTCTTCTTTTCCTATCATTTATTTATTATTTCATAGCAACTGTTTAGATACGTAATTCATAGGCCATTACAGGCACCCACGTGGAGGGTACAGTTCCGTGTTTCTTTGTGTGTTCAGAGTTGTGCACTCACTACTGTGCTCCCTGTAAGAACATCGTCATCAACACCGAGAGGAACCCTGGCCCACGGCAGGACGCTCACCTCCCTCAGCCCCTCCAGCCACGGCTCCAGGCCACATGAATGCTTCTGAGTCTGTGGCTTTGTCCTTTCTGCACAGTTCATATAAACGGACTCGTACAACACAGGCCACCTGTCCTCTGCGTCTCTAACCATAACAGGATGCTTTCATAACGGGATTGCTGCATGTATCTGTTCTGCATTTATTTTTATTACTGAATAACATCGCACTGTATGAATATACCGTATTTAATTTATCCATCCATCAGTTGATGAACATTTAGGGAGTTTCCAATTTTTAGCTGTGATACTGATACAAACAATTGTGTTTTGGTATGGACATGTTTTCATTTCTCTTGAGGATATACCTAGGCGTGGAATTCTTGGATCGTATGCTAACTGTATAGTTAACTTTTAAATGAACTACCAGTTTCCCAAGCATCTGTATGTACCATTTTACTTTCCCACCCACAGTGAACGAGGAGAGATTTCTTCACCTTCTTACCAACACTTGGCATCTGGTGCTCTGGTTCCAGCCAACGCAGAAGGTGTTAAATAGTGTCTCATTATGGTTTTGATTTGCATTTGCATTTCTTTGGTGACTACTGGTATCTGGTATTTTTTCACAACTATTTGGAGATTTGTACATCTTTAGATAAATGTCTTTTGGGACAATCCATCATTTGGATCAGGCTCTTTGTCTTTTTCTTACTGACTTGTATGAGTTTTTTGTATTTGCTAGATATGAATATCTGTCAAGGAAATGTCTAAGTCTGGACATTAGTGAGGAAGGACTTCATTGATCTGGCAGTGGGGTGGGGAGCTTTTGCAATAGGAGAAATGCCCTGGCTGTAAGCTATTCATGCATCACGGGCAGGATTGCTTTTCTATTAGAGAAATAAGCGATGGTAGAAGATACCAGGTGTGGGGAGGGAGGTGGCAGGTGTTTGGACTCTTGAGCTTGGACTTCTCTGGTCAGGAAGTCCTGGGGGGCCGTTCTATATTGCAAAGCAAGAATGCCTCAAGCTCCAGGGCTGCTGAGGACAGAAGCCCAGCTAAGGTTTAGCCCTTCAGGCTAGCAAGTGTCAGCTCCAAAGTGGTTCCCATAGACAAACGGTTGGCCAATTGTCACAAGAAAAGGAAGGGACCCTTGTGTCTGGCCTTGCTCCAGGCCCATGAGGGGCCATCCTGGAGTCTTCCCTGAGTCCCAGGAGTAAAGTCCTTGCAGAACACCACTGCATGGTGCACAGAAGGGTGACCATGCCCTGGCAGTGGCTGTTCTTCAGGAGAACCCCGCTCAGGTCAAAGCCAGCATTTCGAACCTCGCCTGGTCTGCGGGTTTCTCCCATTCTGTTTTTTTCACTTACCTTATGTGTTCTTTGACATAAGGTCTCAATTTTGACGAGGTTTCTTCATCTATTATTGTTGGTGTTTTTGCCGACGTACCTAAAGACCACCACCTAGCTCACAGCCACGAAGGCTCACTCTCGCTTCCTGCTGAGAGTGTCACAGTTTCAGTTCGTGCACTTTTTATCTATTTAGAGCTCACTTTTACATACAGTGTCAAGTAGGGATGTGATTCCATTCCTTTGCAAATGGATGCCCAGTGGTTCAGACACGATTTGTTGAAAAGTCTGTTCTTGCCAGTGTTGACTTGTCCTTGTTGAAACACTGTGACTGAAACCGGGAAGGCTTGCCTCTGGACTCCCCAATTCTTGTCCAGTGATCTGTATGTCCATTGTTATTTCGGTACCACACTGTCTTAATTACTAGACTTGGTTCTAAGTTTTGAAATCTGAAAGTGTGAGTTCTCTAACCTGGTTCTATTTTTTCAAGATATTTTCTAGGTCCCTCAAATGTGAATCATAGCATCAACGGGCCAGTTTCTGTAAAAAACAGTCAGCTGGGGTTTGGATGAGACCCACCCAGGTCTGGCTCAGTTAGGGGCATGCTTGGATCTGGTCACGTGTGAAGCCTGGTTTCCAGTGTGGTGCCAAGGGGTAGTGAGGCCTTCCAGAAGCGGGGTCTGGGGAGGCTCATGGGTTGTGCTGCAATGTCCCTCTGGGGAGACAATCAGGTCGTTCCCTGGACCTGAGCCTGTTCTCACAGGAGTGAGTTGTAAAAGTGGATGCTGGCCCGGGAGTGGTCCTCTTCCTTCCCATCTGGAGATGCCACCTCTTCCCCTGGCAGGTGTTCCTGCCATTGTGGAGTCATCAGCTGAGGTGGTACAGTGGAGGGGGCTCCCCCAGAGCTGCCTGGACTGTCAGCCTCCGGCGTGTGAGGCTAATAAGCCTCTCTCCTTACCAGAACCCAGGCTCAGACCCTTCACTGCCATCGTGAGGACAGTCAGTCTTTCTACCCACGGACACGCACGTCTTGCTATTTATCTAGATCTTTAAAATTATTTTCAATAATGTTTTGAAGTTTTAAGAGTGAAAGTTTTCCATTTAATTTCATAAGTCTTCTCTGAAGCATTTTATTCTTTTTGATGTTTCTGTAAATGCAATTGTCTTCTTAGTTTAATTTTTGATATTTAATTGCTGCTGTGTAAAATACAATTTGTTTCTGTATATTGATTTCCTCATATCCTGCAGCATTTCTGAATTGATTTATTAGTTCTAATAAATTTTCAGCACATGCCTCAGGATTTTCTATATACAAAGATCTTGTCATCTGCAAATACAGATCATTTTATTTCTATATTTCCAGACCAATGCCTTTTCTTTCTTCTTTTCTTTTGCTTGCTTTCTTTTTTGACTTGACCTGACTGCCATAAATAGAATCCAGTACAACATGAATAAAACTCTCAGGAGTGGATGTGTTATAACACCAATTTAAAAAAATCAATAAACAAACAGAAGTTAGATTCATGGAGCAGAGAAAGGGGAACAGGAGGAGGGAGGAGGAGAGGGAAGGGGAAGTGGAGCCAATTATATTCCATGCTTGTACAATTATGTCAAAATGAGCCCCACAGTTATGTATGACTACAATGCACTAATAAAAAATCTTTTAAAAAAGAAAATAAGAGTGAGAGAGAGAGAGAAGATGTCCTGCCTTGTTCTAATCTTAATGCAGATTTTTTTGTAGGTGTTCTGTATCTTATTGAAGAAGTTCTTCTCTATTCCTAGTTTGTCAAGGGCATTCATTTTCTTTTAATCACAAAAGACTGTTGACTTTTGTTCAATTATTTTCTGCATCAATTGAGAGCATGTGGTATATGTTCTCTTAGTTTAGAGATATGTTGTTTGACATTAATTCAGTGTTTCTGGAAATTAAATCAATCTTGCTTTCCTGTGTTATTTTTTTACTCATATTTGTGAGTTTCTAATT
>PVHX01030188.1:0-16108 GCA_004024805.1 Geosciurus inauris | reverse complement strand
AAGCAGCACACATGATGATCAGAAAGCAGAGAGAGAAACTCCACTCACTAGATACAAATATATACTCAAAGCCACACCCCCAATGCCCCACCTCCTCCAGCCATACCCTACCTGCCTCCAGGTACCACTCAGTTAATTCCATCAGGGAATCTTTCACTGATTAGTTTAAGGCTCTTGCAACCTAATCATTTCCCCTCTGAACCCTTTTGCATTGTTTCACATGTGAGCTTTGTGGGGACACCACATCTAAACCATAACAAACAGAAAGAAAAGATTGTGGAAATTATATAAAAAGCGGATTGACTTGAAAGAGTGTCTAGAGAAACTTTCCTGAAAGTTGTCTTCCTCAGTGGATAGAGCTCCCCTCACAGAACTTTGGGGAAATGGATGTTAAATAATCACAAAAATTAAAACGTAACTATAGATTATGAGAAGTGCTATTAATCAAGAAACTGGATGATACATCACAAGGAAGAGATCGCCTAGTTTATCTTGGTCCTCAAGGCAAGATTCTTTGAGCAATTAACACTTAACTAAACAGCCCAATGTTAAGAAATGATCCACACAAAAAAGAGGATGTGTACAGCTGAAATGATATGAGCTAAGGTCTGTATACAGAGAAGAAAATAACATGTTTGAGGAAAAAGAAGTCCAATGTAGCTGGGAAAAATTGAGCAAGGAGTAAATATGTTGTGAAATGAGGCTGACGAAGAAATCTCAGATACTGCTGAGCCTTGTATGACATATTAAGAATTTTAGATTTCAGGTGCAATGGGAAACCATTAAAATATTTAAGCAGGGATATGGCATGATATGGTTTACATTTTTAAAACATCACTCTGGTTGCCATGTAATGAATTCACTATAGGGTGAGATGAGAGGAAATGAGGAGACTGGTCAGGAGACTGTTAAAGTAGTCTAGGCAAGAGATGATGGGGGCTTAGACTTAATTGATGGCCATGGAGAGGGACAGAGTGCATAGATTCAGGATACGTTTTCTTAGAGAATTGGCAGGGCTTACTGATACAGGAGAGGGTGAATGAAAGAGATGGACAGATTCAAATGATGCCTAGGGATCTTAGCATGAACCATTGGGTAGATGCAACTACCAATAACTGAGATAAGATAAAGGCAGAACAGATTTAAAATGGGAAAGAAAGGAACAGGTCAAGAGTTCAATTTTGAATATGTTAAGGTTGAGATGTCAGAGTGAAAGTGACATAGAGATGTCAAGTGGGTAGTTGGATTAGTAAACCTGGAACTGAGTAGATATGGATGAACTGGAGAGATAGAGATGTGAAAACTGTTGGCAAAAAGATGTTGTTGAATGCCACAAGTATGTACAAAGTCCATGGAAAGATTGTTTATAGAAGAGTTGGAAAGGGTCCAGGACTGAGCTCTGTGGAAAATCCAATCTTTTAGAAGTTAAAAAGAAGAGAAGGAATCAACAGAGAAGAATTTAAAAAATAGTTAATTCAGGAGGAGAACTAACATATTGTCCTGGTAAGAATTTCAGGGAGAAAAGAGTCATCATTATGGCCAAATATAGCCAAGAGGACAAATAGGTATAGTAATGAAGGTATTGCTGAATTTAATGTCACTGAGATGCTTGGCAACCTTGGCAAGAGCAGTTGTTACCAAATGGTGAAAGTAGAAATCAGATTATGGTGGGTTGAAGTGTGAAAGGGAGGTGAGGAATTTAAGACATTGAGTATAACCAACTCTCTCATAAGGCTTGGTTTTGCACAGAAGAGAATAATAGGGAAGAAAAGATAGAGGACAGAGGTAGAAGACAGCTAGAAAGAAATATTGGTGGAGAAGTTTTACTTAAGATTGAAGACATTTAAGTGTGTTTACAAGCCTGAAGAGAAGTTTTCAGTTTAGAGTGAGTGACTAAAAATACAACAGAAGAACCAAGGTCCTTTTGCTTGAATATTTTAATCATTTTTGCATCTGCACATGGCACTCCATCACATTGGGATTGCTTTAGTTCAAATCCTCATCATTTCTTTATTATCCTTAACAATTTCCTAACTGGTCTTCTTGTCTTCCATTATCCTTCCCTTCAAAACATTTCTGCATAATCAATTCTCAAACAGTGGTCTTTGGTCCCTCAGGCCCTTTCAGACTGTCCTAAAGTGAAAACTATTTTCATAATAATTCTAAGATGTCATTTGCTTTTGTTAATGTGTTGACATTTTTTGATGGCACAAAAGCAATGACAAGTAAATCTGCCAGCACTTCAGCATCAATCAAGGCAATGAAACCAAATTGTACTAGTAGTACTATCCAGCAATTCTTCATCACTGCTAACTTGCAGGAAAAAAATTGCCAGTTTCACTTAAGAATGTTCTTGATTAAGCAGTAAAATATATTAATTTTGTTATATGTTATATGTCAACTCTTGAGTACACAATAAATATTGTGTGTGCTAAAATGGGAAGTATTCATAAACCACCTCTGCTGTACAAAAAAAGAATGCTGTTTGCCACAGGAAAGAGCACTTGTGAGTTGTATACTATAGTAGCTGTATTTTTCATGGAATATCATTTTTAATTGACACAGAAAATGACAAAATAGAATTGTTCAAAGTTGTTTATTTGGTAGGAATTTTCTTAAAAATTAAGCATGTGAGCTTGCCACATCATAAAAAAGAATTGAAAATATTTGTTGTCAGTGATAATATTTGAGCTCGTCAAGTGAAAAGTAGGTTTTAGAAAATACTTATCTGCTACCATGAGCTTGACACATTCTCCTCACATTTTTGATGCAATTGATATTAACATACGATTTTACAATATTGGATAATAAAATGTATATGTGTGGTCAGCTTGATTCTGAGCACCAATGTTTTCCAAATGACCAATTCAGAAAGTCACAAAACCACACATAAGTAAAGCTTGCAAAAATGATTATATAAATGAGTTATGCAAGATTGAAAGTATAAGATAAATCAGTGGGTTTTGATATAACAGAATATGCAAAGTTCCTTGCTATGGTTTCTGGTTCTATGCTGCAACTAACCTTTTAAGAAATTACATTTGTTGCTGCCTATAATCCCAGCTACTTGGAAGGCTGAGGCAGGATACAGGAGGATCACAAGTTCAAGGCCAGCCTCAGTAACTAAGCATGGTGCCAAGTAACTTAGTTAATAAAGTTAAAATAAAAATAAAGTCAAAATAAAAAATAAAATAAAAAGGCTGGGGGGATGTGACTCAGTAGTTAAGCACCCCTGACTTCAATCCCCAGTACCAAACAAAACAAAAACAAAACAAACAATCAAAAAACTTTCACAGATAGGCAGGCTTAATTCTTCCTCATATCTCATGTCTCTCTCTCTCTCTCTCTCTATCTCTCTCTTTCTTTCTCTTTCTCTCTCTTTAAATTTGGTAGGGAAGGGGTTCGCTGTGATGTATTCTTACTACATAACATAATTTGGTCAATTTCATTGTCCAGTACCTCTACTCTACTGGCTGCCCTTCTATTTCCATGAAATCTCTCTTTTTCTTTTATTCTCTCTAGATTTCTCATATGAAGGAAGATATATGACCTTCTGAGTCTGGATTATTTTGCTTAGTATGTTCTCCAGTTCCATCCATTTATCTCAAATGACATAATTTCATTCTTCTTTATGGCTGAGTGAAACTTCATAGGGTAGATATACCACATTTTCTTTATCATTTTGTATATCTTCTGATGAAGACCTAGGATATCCATAAATTGGCTATTATCAGTTGCTCTGCTATAAACACGAGTATGTATACATCACTGTAGAATGTTGACTTTAGTTCTTTTGGATAAATACTGAAGAGTGGTAGAGCTTGCGTCATATGGTGGTCCCATTTCTGTTCTGCTGAGAAACCTCTATGCTAATTTCCCATAGTTGTGCCTTTCCATATCCTTTCAAGTATTTATGTGTATTTTTTTTTTGGTACTGGGGATTGAACTCAGGGGCATTCAACCACTGAGCCACATCCTCAGCCCTATTTTGTGTTTTATTTAGAGACAGGGTGTTCCTGAGTTGCTTAGCACCTTGCCATTGCTAAGGCTGTCTTTAAACACAAGATCCTCCTGTCTCAGCCTCCAGAGCTGTGGGAATTACAGGCATGCACCACTGTGCCCTGTTTATGTGTATTCTAATTGTTGTGAAATGAAACCGCAGTGTAGCTTTGATTTGTATTTCCTTAATTGCTAATGGTGTTGAACATTTTTTTTCACACAATTGTTGACCATTTGCATTTCTTCTATTTGTTATAACTATTTCTACATGGTGCTGAGGATCAAACTCAGTGCTCACACATGATAGGCAAGCACTCTACCACTGAGCTTCAGCCCCTTGTATTTCTTCTTTTGAGAAGTGTCTGTTTAATTAATTTTCCCATTTTGAAAATTTGGTTATTTGACTTTTAGGTGCAAAGTTCTTTTGAATACTTTATATATTCTAGATATTAATCCTCTGTCAGAAGAGTACCTGGAAGATAGTTTTTTTCCCCCATTCTGTAGGCTCTCTCTTCACAAACTGAATTGTTTCTTTGCTGTGCAAAAGTTGGTTTTTTGTTTGTTTGTTTGTTTTAATTTGATGCCATCCTGTGATAAGTGTGGTGGCTCATGCCTGTAATCCCAGTAAATCAGGAAGCTGAGGCAGGAGGATCGCAATTTTGAGGCCAGACTCAGCAGCTTAGTGAGTCCCTAAGCAATGTTGGAACACCCTATCTAAAATAAATAATAAAAATCAAAGGCTGGGAATATGGCTCCTTGATTAAGCATCTCTGGGCTCGATTCTTGGTTCCAAAAATAATAAAAATAATTTGACACCATCACATTTATTAATTCTTGGTACTTGTTCCTGAGCTTTATGAGTTCATTTGATGAAGTTGTTGCCTGTACCTGTATGTTGAAGTGCTGATCCTAGGTTTTCTTCCAACAGTTGCAACATTTCTGGTCTAATGCCTAGGTCTTTGATCTATTTTCAGGTGTGCATGTTGAGAGGTAGGAGTACCATTTCTTTAAAAAGCTTCCTTTTCTCCAAAATGTTTTTGGCATCTTTGTCAAAGATGAGATGACTAGACTATATATGTGTGGGTTTGTCCCTGTGTCTTCTATTCTATTCTATTGGTCTGTATCTATTTTGATGCCATTATATCATGTTGTTTCTGTTAATATAGCTCTGTAGCATAATTTGAGGTCAGATGTTGTAATCTCTTTAGCATTGCTGTTTTGGCTTACAATTGCTTTTGTTATTTGAGTCTTGTATTCTTCCATATAAATTTTAGTACTTTTTTTCTACTTCTGTAAAGAATGCCATTGGTAGGGATAGGGCTGTAGCTTGGTGGTAGATCCCTTGCCTAGCATGTGTGAGTCACTGGGTTTGATCCTCAGCATCAAATAAAAATAAATAAATAAATGTATTGTGTCCATCTACAAATATATGTGTATATATTTGCATATATATATTTGTATATATATATATATTTAAAAGAATGTCATTAGTAATTTAATGGAGATTGCATTGAATCTGCAGATCACTTTTGGTAATAAGCTATTTTGAAAATATTAATTCTGCTTATACAAGAACATGGGAAGCCTTTATATCTTCTAATGTCTTCATTTTTTTCCCTTCCCTGCTCTATTATTTTCACTGTAGAGGTCTTTAATCTCCTCAGTTGTATATATTCTTTGGAAATGTATTTTTGAGACTACTGTGAATGGGATTGTTTTCCAGATTTCTTTTCCAGCAGATTTATTATTGATATATTAAAAAACCATTGATTTTTGAATGTTGATTGTCCTGTTATTTTGCTAAATGTGTTTATCAGTTCTAGAGCTCTTTTGGTGGAGATTTTTGGGTCATCTATGTATGGAATCATATATCATTTGCCAACTGTGATAATTTTATATTTTCCTTTTCTATCCATACAATTTAATTTTTTTTCTCTTGCCTAATTGCTCTGGTTAAAAATTCTAGTATCACATTCAGTAGGATAGGTGAGAGTGGTTTTATAGGAAATGCTCTAAGATTTCCCCCATTCAGTAGGATGTTAACTTTGATTTTGTCACATATAGTGTTTATGATGTTGAAGTTATTTCCTTCTATCCCTGGTTTCTTTGGTGTTTTTATCATAAATGGGTCCTGGATTTTGCCAAAAGCTTTTTTTCTGTATCTACTGAGATGATTTTGTGGTTTTGTCTTTAATTTTCTTTAGGTAATGAATTACATTTATTGATTTGTGTGTATCAAAACACCCTTCTATCCCTGTAATGAAACCAATTTCATCATAGTGTAAAATATTCCTAATGTGTTTTTGAATATGATTTACTATTATTTTCTTAAGGATTTTTGTGTCTATTTTCATCAGAGTCATTGGTATATAGTTTTCTTTCCTTTATGTGTCATTATCTAGTTTTGATGTCAGAGTAATATTGGTTTCATAGAATGAATCTGAAATTGTTTCCCCACCTTCTGCTTCATGGAAAAATTTGAGTGTCCTCTTTTGTTACTTCCCTCCATGCATACTACATGTCACATATATTTGTACCAGGTAATTTGGTGATTCTTCAACCTGTAATGCCCATCCATACTTCTATGCCTAGCACATCTAGTCTAATTCAAACATTGTATTGTTTCACAGCCTTCCATTCTGCTCAGCAGATTTAATTGCTCTCATTCCTCTTTCTCCAATGCAATCTATGATGTTGAGTTCAAAATCATCACTATCTGGGCTTGGAATGTGGCTCAGTAGTAGAGCACTTGCCTAGCAGTGGGTTCAATACTCAGCAGTGCAAAAATAAATACATCAATAAATAAATCAAATAAATATTGTCATTATCCTAATTTTTGCAAATGAAGGAACATAGGTTCAGAGAAAGAAATCTAAATCTCACAAGTGAGCAGCAAAGCTAATGCTTAAATTCCTAGAGTTCTTTTCATATTTCCTCTCTCAATGAACATTGTTGCTGAGACACAGAAAGTGTTGGAAGGACTGGAAGGAGGGGAGGGAATTAAGCAGAGCTAAACAAAGATTCTGGGTTAGAAGTCTTGAAGGAAGTAATCCTTAACTTTGTCCTGATAGAGCAGCCTATCAGTCTTTGCACATTATAGCAATGAAAAATAAATCATGGCATATATACTTATCATTTTCTCCTCCTTCAAATGATAAATTCAATTCTACTCCTGACAGGCATTATCCTTAAATGGAGGCTAAGGGGTCATCAGGCACTCTGGAGGCCACCTAAAAATACTGCACCTTTCTGAATAAGACTACTTGAGCTGATGTTTTTCTGTCAAAATAGCTTACCTCTACTGTTCTTGTCTGGCCTCTTAGGTTGGAATAAGGCCCTTAGGCAAGGAGTAAAGCAGCATTCAGGAATTGGTGAACAATGTAGTTTCCTGTGTCAGAGCACTTTGTGTTTCCTGTAATTTGTCAAATGGTGGATATTGTAATTTTTTTTTCCTCTTTGGAGAAATGGTAAATGCCAAGAAAATTTCTTCGAGGCCTCCAAATCAAGCTAGCCCTAAGAGATGCTACTTGTTCCATAGCAAGTGGTTGGTTAGGAAAAGGATAGAGGCCTAGTGCTTTGATGAAAATTAACTTCATGTCTGGAAATCTTGACTGTTAAACCTTTAGGTTAGGGATGATCAGTTCATTTTAATCTACTCAATTAGGGATTAGTTCTGAGTCAGATCCTGTGGTAAGGAATTGAAACACAAAATTAAGTAAAATGGGCCCATGAAAAAAATCATGTCCTCTTGAGAATGACAGGTAGAAATGCACATAGCTTCACAACATATAATATCAATGCTGGAATAAATATGACTGGAGAAGGAGTGATTAAAATGAAATGATGAAGATTTTCTTAAGGACATGATATTTGACTAAGATGAACAGTTTCATAGAAGATCATTAACAGGTCTAGGGAACCAAGTGAGAAAGGCATGAAAGCATGGTGGCAGAAAATATGAGCATGCTGATTATTCTCTGGTTATCATCCCCTTCCCCAGATCCATTCCATACTCTGCCCTGCTCTCCCTTGTTCTGTGTCCTATGAGGATGTCCTTGTGGACTGTATGCAATGGATGTTCTTTCTCACTGGCTTCTGGCTACGTTTGATACTATTGGGAGGCACTGGCAGATCCAGAGTGGAAGAAGTTCTCTCTCTCTTTCTCTCCCGCTTTGGGCCTCATTTCTAGCACTGAATATAATCATCTCTGATCAGTGCGTTTGCTAGGGACTTCTATGCTCCAGCTCTTAATGGGCTGTGGTAACACTGTATCATGCCTTTAACCACTGCAGGCAAAGGGTTATTCCTAGATCCTGAATGTCTTACCATGTATTTTTAAATTTTTTTCTAATTAATTACACATGTCAGTAGAATGCATTTTGACACAACATACTTCTCATTCTTCTGGTTGTACATGATGTAGAATTACACCAGTCATGTAATCATATATGCACATAGAGTAATAATGTCAGATTCATTCTACTATCCTTCCTACCCCGATACCCCATCCTGTCCCTTTACTCCCTTCTGTCTAATCCAAAGTACTTCTATTTTTCCCTAGTGCCTTGCCTTATTGTAAATTAGCATCCACATATTAAAGAAAACATTCAACCTTTGGTTCTTTGGGATTGGCTTATTTCACTTAGCATGGTATTTGCCAGTTCCATCCATTTACTGGAAAATGTCATAATTTCATTCTTCTTTAAAGCTGAGTAATATTCCATTGTGTATATACCACATTTTCTTTATCCATTCATCTGTTGAAGAGCACCTAGGTTAGTTCCACAGTTTAGCTGAATATGATCTAAAGGTGGTCCTATACTTCCACCATCCTCAGCTTGCTTCAGGCACTGGCCAGACCCTTTTACTCCTATTGCTCTACCTTCATCAGCACAGCCCAATGAAACGTTTCTTTCCCAAACTTCAGTCCAACACTGGCTTTTGGGGTCTTTGAGTATTAAAAAAGCCATTTATTCACCATGTAATTTTGAGCAGGTAATAATCTTTCTGGATCTCATTGTCCTTATTTGTAAAATGAGACTAAATAAGGAGATTCGGAAACTCAAATAAGAAACCGCATATAAAATACATGTTATGTGTATGGCAGACGGTTGTAATTTTTCACCCAATTACCATACTAACTCTAATGCCTGGCATACTGGGAAGGCCCAAGGATTCAGGCCTCTCCTACTTCACACTTGACACACAATATATGCTTGACAATGTTTGTTTTCTTTCTTTGGTCCTAGAGGACTCCATTTTCACTGCAGGTCATGTTTCAACTCCAAAGGCCTTGAATTGTATAAACCTAAATCATGCAAAAGCTCTGAATCTGGTTCTCATATCTCATCTACTTGTGGTCAGGGATGAGTTCCCTTCCCCACTTTGTCACTGTGAGGCTGGTCTAACTATTAACTACTTGGCTGTTTATATTTCTTTACCAGTACTAATCAAAATTCATTTAAAGAATCTTTAGACTCATTTTCTAGGGCATTTTTGGTACCTTCTTCACCTCAGGGAAAATAATGTGATTTCTTGCTGTATATAAATAAGCTGTATATAAATAATTTTGTATATAAATTATTCCCAGGCAGAAGTCCAAGGTTAATTTCCAATTAAGTGTGAAATCAGCCAGTAGCATGATAGCACTTCTTTACTCTCTCACCTCCAAGACCTATTCACCTTTTGCTGAATGTTGTTAAAGGAACACCATAGTATAATTATAATAACAATAATGAAAAATGTTGGAGGAAAGGAGAGTGATGGAGTGTTGGAGGCAGCTGCTTTCCAGAAGAATAGAATGATGCTCAGGGAGGGCGAAGACACCCAAGCTGCATTACCAGGAGCTACATTTTCATGAAAAGGAGGACCCCTTATCAAACCTTAAGACACAGGAATCCTCCAGGTCTCATTATTAGCAAATACATATGGGCAGAGTAGGCCTGAGTTATTGCCATGAAACTCCTGCATGATAGAATAAGGAAGGAGGGAACCAATCTAAGTACAGGAACAGTTTAGGTAGGATTGTTGGGTGGTTAACGTGGTTAGCCATGGGACCAAGGGACATGATATTTTTCAATGAGTAGATTAACACCACATTGAGGAATGCAAGAATCAGGTGATAGGCAACATTCAAGAAGATCTTGTGTGGCAGAGCTCAATCCACCACACCTGGGTGGATATACAGAAGATTCCATTCCTGGATAGAAACTAACGCAGGTTCTACCACTACTTGTTAATATTAACTTAGCACTTATTAATAGTCAACCATGGATATTTGGGTGAAGAAACTTGCCCATATTGGTATAACTCCCAGGTGGCACAGTGGGAATAAAATGAAACAATCTGTCCCTAGGTTCCTTTCACTTAACCATGGAAATGCAGAATAACATGAGGAATAAGGGCAAAAGTTATGATTTATGAAATGGAGCATAAATATATGTAAGAATGGTACTCACATTCTTTGGAGTGGGGTAGAGGCCAGGGTGTGATTGTCAGTGTCTAGCAGTGACGGAAGCAAAAGAGAAACTGAGTCTCTATCAAGTCCCTCTAAATCTCAGTCCCAGAAGGGAAACATAACTCTGAATTACACAGGTTAATCGTACAGAGAAGGAAGAGGTGAGGAGCAGTCAGGACTGAAGTTGTCTATACCTCATTTACATCACATCCTGATGGTTCTGAGAATTATAGTAACATGGTGTCTGCTAGCACCAGGGGACCTAGGTGAGAGTAGTTGAAGAAGCAGACTCCAGAGGTATAAACTTGGGGCTGACAATACTAGCAGAAATTCAGTTACCACAGGCCTGTCAAAAGACTGGGAAAGGGCAGGCATAGAGGAGGCCATGGTGTAACTCTGTTCCCTAGAACCAAGCAAGTCTTCTTTTTCAGTCTTACTTCCAGGTACTACCTTAGGGAATTTGGAGGGCCTGGGTTTTCAGAATTCATAAAGTTGTTGAGAAAGTGATAGAACTTCAATGCACACTTGTATAGTTTGTATTTGAAATATCCTCCCAAAGGCCCATGTGGCAAGTCTTGGTCCTGGTGTGGTGCTATTGGAAGGTGATAGAGACTTCAAGAAGTAGGGCCTAGTTAAAGATCTTCAGGTCATTGGGGATCTGCCCTTGAAGAGGAGAATGGTATCACAGCCCCTTCCACTCTGTCTCCTTTGCTTCCTAACCATGAGTTATGCAGTTTTGCTCTATCATGTGCTCTTGCCATGATGTGTTGCCTCCCCCAAAGCAACAGGGCCAACTGATCATGGACTGCAGCCTCTAAAAGTGTAATATAAAATAAACCATGTGTCTTTATACATTTATCTTAGGTATTTATTTTACTAAAAGCAAGCTAACATGTGCACCAAAATAGGGAAATCCCATATTTCGTGGGAGGCCCTGAAGTGGAACTACTTTTCTGAAGAATGCATTCATGGGATTATTGACGTCTTCACTTTGCACTTCATTGGCCCCATAATACCTGGCAAATATATAAATTTAACAGAATTCTTCAGGAAGACTATCTGTGATGATTTGTGCTGTCAGAATATGGACACTAATGACAAGCTTAGATAATGAATGGTTTAAGGAAATTTGACATCAAATGGGCTCAATCTCTTTTCTAGGGGAATTTCCCCCATGCTGGTGGATTAGGATTTTCCAAGGAGGTTAGGTAAGAAAATAGTTGGCATTTGAGTCCTGAATTCACCATTTTCTGACTGTGGGAGTTTGTGCAAATGATGCAAAATTCTTTGCCTCAGTGTTCTCACCTCTAGTGGGGCTAATGGCAGGACCTGTCACATAGGAATACTATTAGAACAAAAGCAGTACCAATAAAAAAGAACTTAGAAATGTATTTGTCATGTAGTAGAAACCATATAAGTATGTTCTATGGCCAAATACATAATGGGACGTACATTAGTACATTTGTGATCTTGGACCTTTGGGGAAACCACTTTTGCTGAACTCCTCCTGGACTTTGATAGAATGAAAATAGTTAAGTGGCAGGTCACCAGCATCAAAGTGCCACCTGGGAATACCATCTGCTACCAAAAGGTCACCCTTGTACTCCTGCTACCACTGTTTTGAGGAATGCTGAGGGCAAGTGTTCCTTTTCTTTGGGGTACTGCCCTGTTGCTTTTTGCTTATAGAGGTTGAACTACCCTGGGGATTCTAACTACCTAGATAGGTAGAACGTGAGTGGTCATTTTTTTTCTTCTCCAGGATTTAGTTGATGACAACCATATGCCTTCATTCTGAAAGCCAGAACTTCTACAGGCAGCTGCTTCATGGCTGTTATAAACACCCATTATGGTCCCCAAGATACTTCCATGCCTTAACCTCTAGTACTGTGATTACATGGCAAAAGGGATGTCGAAGATATTAAGATTACTATTAACTTTAATGTGGGGAGCTAATCCAGCATTATTTGAAAGACCCAAATGAAATTATCTCAATTATGGAGTGAATACTAAACAGTAGAAGTGGAAGAGGAAGTCTTTGAAATGTAGAAGTGGAATCAAAAGAATTTGACATATTATTATTGGCTTGAAGATGGAAGGAGCCATATGTCCAAAACATGAGGACCTTAGTCCTAGAAGAAGAAATAACTTACTTATGCCAACAACCATTGAGCTAGGAATAGAACCATGAAAGTCATATGACAACCACAGGCCTGTCATATAATATTTTCATTTAAGCTCAGTGAGAATGTAAGCAGAAAATCCAGCCATGATATCACAAACTTCTGACCAACAAAAACTGTTAGATAACACTCAGATGTTGTCTTAAGCAGCAGCAATTGAAGACTAACGCAAAGCTGCTGGGTTTCAACTTGTGCATATGTTAAATGAGGGCAAAATACCTTGTATTTCTTACCTTATGGGGCTTCTATGAGGACAAAATGATGTAAGGGAATTGAGCGCTCTGCAAATTTTCAAGTCATACAACTGTTATATGCTCCAATAGGATAAAAACAAACAAAAAAACACAATGTTTTGAAGCACCTGAATTGATGGAATTAAGAACTTAGAGTGCATAACATTTCTCAGAAGAAGAGCTGAAGGTTTTCAGGACTGCTTCTCCTCCCCAGAGAAATAGTACAGCATAGAAGACACAACTTAAGCTCCACTCTATTTCCTACCTATGTGATGTAGAACGTGTTATGTCATCTGAGTTTTAATAAAATGAGGATAATTATCCTTGTTCTGATTAGATGATAATACTGTGAGGCTCAAATGAAGTAATGAGCATAAACGTGTAATAGAGACAAAGCTCCCAGACATAAAGCCTATGTGTCCTACCCCTGTACATGCTTGCTGTTGGAAGTAAACTGATTACCAAAGTAATGCTGAAAGGGTTGAAAGAATCTTGTGCTGATACCATGAGCAGTTTAATTGAAATAACACCTTTCCTAAATCCTTACTGTTTCCATTAATGTTATTTGTCATGACTCTGAAATTTACTATCAGAATACTTCTTCTTATATGAACTGAAGATACTAAAGTATGGCCAGAAATAGGCTAGCTTAGTTGTCTCTTTTAATTTCAATGAAGGCTTTGATAACAGAATATCAAATCTGAAAAGGTGCTATAAGACCACCTGGTTTAAAGGCAACTTGAGGCCTAAAAGAGAGAGGGATTTGCTCCATATTTCGGAGAGGCAGTGACAAAGTTGAGTCCCTCAGGGCTCATGAAATGAATTTTTTCCAACTGCCCCTTGTTGCCTTTCCACTGCCTCCATTGCTCAGAGTTTGAAGGTAAAGTAACTTTTAGTCTTCTTATTCACAAGGCTGATTTCACTATTCTTTGAGGTGGAGAAACTTCATTCACTTGTCAACAAAGCACAAGGCCCTGGGCAAAGCAAAATAAGAAGCAGTTATTGACTCAGTTTTTGTAACCATTCCCAACATATCAAATCAGCCTTATTCAGTGCTTCTCAAACTTTTAACATACATACAATCTCCTGGGAATCTTGTTAAAATACAGACCCAGATGTCTGGGTAGGCCCACAGGGTCTACATTTCTACCAAGCTCCCGGGTAATGTTGATGCTGAGAATGCTGGGTCATATTATGAGTAGCAAGACTTGTCTGTTTTCAGCAGTCCTATTTCTAAGCATCTTCTCCTTTTACCAGAGAGATTCATCTTCTCTAATACCAGGGGTAGTGAGGTATATTAGAAATGGAAAGCACTCTGTAGCTTCCAGTCTTATTTTTTTAAATCTCTCACTAGTGTGTGATCTTTAGCAAACCATTTCTTATTTCCCTGAGCCCCAAATGTCTTTATCTATAAGATGGTACTAAGAGCTATCACATAGTGATGTTGTGAGGTCTAAGGGAATGAGAAGGCTATGGTGCAAAGTGGAAAGTACATTAAGACTCATAGGCCTAAAATTATTTTATGACTAATTTTCCTAGATTCATAGAAGACAACATGAACAGTAGTGGCTGTACCATCATGACTAATATGTTCAAAAATTGTTTTCATGATGAAACTGAAGATGGAGACAATTTTTACTAGACAGTATGCATATTTTATTGAAAGTCACATGAATGGGCCCCAGAATCTCATTCTTTTTTTTTCTGATTTCACACATATATTTCACATAGGCAATCTTTTGAGTCCTTTATCAATGTCCTTGGCATCAAGTGTCTCATTTCCTCATGAAAATGAAAGCTTTTCTTCACTGAAAATGCCTCCTTCAAGTTATCTTGCATCTCTGCATTTTTTATTGTTTCTGAAGCTTTTTTCTGGGCTTCTAATGTGTCAAGGCCACTTGTCTGCAGCTACTTTAATAGTAGCATCATTGATCTATATTCTCTCACAAGTAATTTTTTAATAGTTACAGAACTACTTCCTCTACTACTTTATTTGTTCTAGTTACTACAGCAACAAGGAACTTCTTGAAAAGGGAAGGTTATTTCCCCACGATAGTCAATTATTTTAGAAATACTCTACTAGACATTATTTTATTGTTGAAATTGGGTGTTTAGTTTTGCTCCTCAGTGGCTGGACATGTCCCTATGCACAACTTTTTTTTTAACTTCAAAAATAAAAATTCAATATTTTTGAAGCTATCCCCTGACTCATATTATCATCACAGAAAAACTGTGTAGAGTTTTGCCCCCATGGCTTGAAGCATTGCAGAGGCATAGAGACGTTTCCTGCTACTCAAACTCCATGTGTGCCTGGCACGAGTTCTTTGATTGAAATTGGACATGTTACACCCTTGGCAAAGTATCAGCAAAGTACAGAGACACACACAAGGATCTTTTTCTTTTGAAAAAATGGCTAAGCCAAAGACTTACCAACTATCAACTAAAAATAAATCTTTTACTTCACAAGGTAAAACTAGATCATCCTTTTAAAATACTACCAAACAGATACTCCGAAGGTGAAGAGAAAGCTCAACTCAGGAATATCTTCCAGCCTAATTTTCATTTCCCTGTAAAATGGACTCACATTCCTTTTATCCATCAAATTCTTACCTTTTAATATTTTGTTAGGCAGGCAAGAGTCAAAAATTATGCCAGTTCCAGTAATGTGACCTCTGTTTAAACACCAAACTCAGTGTGACAAAAAGAAAAAAATATATCATGGGGTAGAGTCAGAGAAGCCTGGATTCAAATCACAGTTTCTGTTATTTACTACAATTTATATGCCCTAGAGCTACTTACTTAAGCCCACTGGGCTATACTTCCTTTATCTTTAAAATGAGATGAATACTTGCATGACTGTTTAAGGATGAAATAATATATATGAAGCACCTAGCACTTAGTAGGTGTTTAATAACTGTTAGTTCCTTTGTTATCACTGCCAGTTCAAGACTTACAGCTCATCTATTGCCAGTTTCTCTAACCTACTGGCTAAGGTATGCTGAATATTTCCTATAGCTGCCACTTTGTGATTATTTCCTTCTTCCCATACCATCAAGCTTAGGCCAAGCCAATCTCATTTCATGACAGCATGCCTCACCAGTCTTATGCTCTTTAAATCAGAGTACCAGAGGGAGCAATGTGGTTCATTCTTTAGGGATAGCTCAGAACAGGGCCAAAGTAACTTCAGCCATTATTCCTCTAGTAAGACTGGTAGTCCTTCATGCCATGATCTTGATCTG
>PVHX01030187.1:0-16111 GCA_004024805.1 Geosciurus inauris | reverse complement strand
CCTTGCAATGCTAGGCAAGCACTCTCTGCCACTGATCTACACCTTCAGCCCCTTACTGTCTATTTTTTAAAAAGAAATAAAAATGTCTTTGGAGACTTTGTGAAAGTTTTTGATCACTGTTCTTCTTCAGTTAATATTTTTGGTAAAATGTTCACAGTGTTGTCTATATTTTGAGGAGTCACTTTAATAATTAAAAGGGCAAATGAAATGCCAAAGTATTGTCTAGCCATCATAGATTCTGGGGAAGTTCAAAGAATGTTCCTTGGTACCTTTCTGACTAATTGGAAGGAAATTTGTCCAATATCATGAGTAACACAGAGCACTGAGGGATGACTCATAGGTGAGTTCAACAGATTAACCTTTCTGTTGGTGGAGATCCAAGTATTGAGAAGAACATTGTACAATGAAATAGAGATAAAGATTTAGGAAATAAGGAAGATTTGGGAATGGTGACTATGAAGGTGTAAGTGTTGGGACCAGATGGTGAGAGGATCTGATTAGAGTTCTCCCTGCCTGCTTTATCAGCTTGATAGAGGGGTTAATTAGTGCTGAGAAAGGATCATGCTTACAGCAAGTTGAAAGAAGGTCTGGTTCTTGGCAGGAGATTCCCATGGAGAGGAGGGAAAAGACTAAGCCAGTTTTTAGGAAGTTTTTTTTTCCCCCCTTATAAGAAGTATTGGTATTTATAGAAATGCTCTTACCTCTTAGGGAAAGGGTGGAGTAATGGTGTTGCATTTGCTTCCTTCCATAAAGCCAAGATGGATGGGCACCTTCACAGAGCTTTTCGGGCTTTCTGATTTCAGGTAGGGAAAGGAAGTCACAAAGATGGTTTGATTGAAAAGCCAGGAAGCTGAGCACAAGAACAACATATGGACTATGTGCTTGATAACTAACGAATTGCTATTAGTGATTGGCCAGCAGGCATGTGTATCAGGAGGATGTGGTTTATTGTTGCCAATAAGCAGTCATTTGGAAGTGGAGTCCAGTCTCAAGATACCATTGATGCCTAGAGAAACTCCCGGGAGTCCCTAATCATGATCTAGATGAGGAGGGGACTGGGAGAGGGGAGTTATTTTTCCAGTGATGGGATTACTGGCAGTAACAAGTTTCCAACAAGTGGAATCCAATGTACCTCATTATCTGAGGGTTATACAACAAAATGGGAGGGTGGAATAAGATTGCCGTGAATCACACTACCCTCTCCATGCCCTATACCCATCTGGTGCTGGGACAATTGGGAAAGTTTGAGTCAAATATGAAATAGAAGAGTTTTAAAGTGGATAGGTGGACAGGACTGGGTCTTCCCTGAAAGTGACTGAAAAGTTATTTGACAGATGTTAGAAGGGACTATGTCATTGGGACAAAAGATATTATTAGAAAAAATGAGACTTTTTAAAGAATTGATTTGAGACAAGATAACTAAATATAAAGTCTAAGTTTATGAAAATTAGGCTAGCAACCTGCCTTGCACAGCCACCCTAACTGAAAAACCAATTTACTTGGTAACCTAGTTATACTTTATTTAAAAAAATTTCAATGAATTATGAAAGAACATTTTATGAAATACCTATCTAGTACTGATCAACTAGAGTCCTGAATGACACAAAATTAGAAGTTTGAAAGAATAGTAAAACACATAACATAAGGTTCTTTCAATGAAGTAAGAATATTTTATATTCTATAATTGCTTGAAACATCCAGGAGAGCTAGGTCCCTTATCTCCTCTAGAAGTGTGTATAGACTTCTCCCCTTTGTTTGGCAGTATTCTTCATATTCTTCCTGAATGACATTTACTTTGACTTCTTGGGCAAGCTGAGCTTCTTCCATAGATCTAGTCACTTCTTTCACTAATTCACTCTTCAGCAAGAGAGAACTCTGATGAAAAAGTTCCGTGTTTGGTATCATGTATGGTTTGTTGCTTATTATTTCAAGCCTGATTGTATCAGAATGGCAACGCAAGGCCTGTACAGATATTCTTACCTATCATGGAGGAGAAAATAAATATTACTAAATCACATTCTTTGTTATTTACAATGAAAATAATACTTAATATAAATATAGACTTACTGTTACATGGTCAAACAAATGGAATGTAACAGATTGCCCTGCTGTTGTGGTAGAGATGATTTTGTTTTGAAATCGTTGAAGAGATCCTGGTTTCCATTCAGAACGGCTCTCTGGGCCACATGAGATCACTAAACCATCTTTATTTTTTAGATAAGCAGCACCTTTAATCCCAAACCTGAATCAAGGCCAGAATAAAAATTCAGAGATAATGTACTTAGTATACAGATTTTGTATGCTTATCTAGAATGCTAGTTTTTCTTCTAGATTAAAAACACCACTTTCCCCATGGTTTACCTCCAAGTGTTTATTTTATTATAGCAAATGGGAACATAAAATATTTACATGAAAAAGATCCTAAAATAGATACAGATGGACATACATTTGTACTCTAGTTGCCCCCATTATGTATCTATGATCATTATTTTTAAATTTTCTTTTTAGTTGTAGATGGACACAATATCTTCATTTATTTATTTTTATGTGGTGCTGAGGATCGAGCCCAGTACCTCACACATGCGAGGCGAACGCTCTACCACTGAGCTACAATCCCAGCCCCTCTATGGTCACTTTACAAATAGTTGCTTAATTTTTTTATTTTTATTTTTTATAGTGCTGGGGGTCAAATCTAGGACATCGTGCATGCTAGGTCAGCACCCTACCCCTAAGCTATGTCCCCAGCCCTAAGTAAATATTTTAGTAAATTATATCTAATGTACTGTTTTAGTTCCACATTTTTAGTTTAATTCTGATTTCTTATTAAGCATTGCATTGGATGTGACATACCTTGGTATAAATACAAGCACACCATTTGTTCTAATTGAATAAATAACTCCATCAGATATGCATCGCTCCTCAGTTTCAGGGTCTTTGTCTTTAAAGTACATGCACTGGAAGAGCTCAGTAGACTGCTTCTGAGAATGCTGTGCTGCCTATAAGAAGCACAACCTCGAGCATTATAACACTTTTCTGACATTCCCAGAAGAAACCTGAAATTCACATTTCTACAGAAACTATGTTTTTAAAAAGGCTAGAAGATGTCTATTATTAATATAAAAACTAATTATGAATCAAATCAATTTTTTGAGAACTTAATATATCCAGTATTATCCCATCAAAAATGTCATAGAAAATGAATTATTTTATAAAAATAAGTTTGTTTATAGTTCATCAAAGTAGAGGCTGGCAAATTTGGGACATGTCTACTTAGAGTACAGAAAAAGTATCACATACGTGTCCTTTTTCAAGTCTAGGCTACCAATATCTTTTTAGTGGAAATGTAAATTAGCAATACTGTTACTGAGCAATTTAGTAATATGCATCAACATTTTATTTATGCATACCTTTTGACTCAGCAATTACATTTCTAGGATTTACCCAGGCAGTAATCTGAAAAGTCTGTAACAATGTATGTACCAGGATGGTTGTAAACAGAACTTTCTGTAATGATGGAAATGTTGTATCTCTGTTGCTAATAGGTAGCTGCTAATCACAAGTGGTACTGAGCTAGTGAAATGTGGCTATTATGACCAGTGAACTAAATTTTTAATTCTAAATAATTTAAATAACCATTATGGCCAGTAGCTACAGTATTGCACAACAGAGAAGGCAAACATTGGATACAGAATATTATCTTAAACATTTAGGTACTTTCTAATATTCTGTATCACCTAATGGTTTAGTTTGATGCTATACAATCTTGTAACTACTATTAATATGAAATAGAATAAAAAGCAGCTTCTAAAATAATGATATAGTTATATCAACATGATAATGCTATCAATTACAGGTATGTTAAATGAAAAGATTTAAAACAGCAGGTATGGTATATTTTATAAATAAAAATGTTAGCACCGTCTACAGTTGGGTGGCAAGTGATAGGTGATTTTTTTTTGTCTTCATATCTTTATGTTGCTTGAACCTTTACATTCCTACCATTTGGGAAGAACATTTAAACTATCATCAATCTTTGAAATTCAGGTGAAGCATGGTGATGTATTCCTATAGTCACAGCTTATAGGAAGGCTGAGGCCAGAGAATCATTTGAGCCTAAGTGTGAGACTAACTTGTGCAATATAGTGAGACCTTGTCATTAAAAAAGAAAAAAAAAAATCTCCCAAATCCACATGTTATCTAAGAATACTTGTGAATATATTAAGAGCTTTGGTTAGAATAATTCTAGAATTTGTTAAAATGTATGTTATTCCACTCTATAATAAAGCTGACATTCTCTTAACAAGAGATGATGGGTAAAAGGATTGTAAAATGCCTTCTTACTCGGTTTCTGTTATTGATATGTCTGCATAATTCCTCAAGATCCTTGTTGCTGAGCAGATTTTCTTTAATTTCCATTTTTTTATCTTTTGAAATGGCTGCCATTAACAGTCGATGTACTACAATATCTGAATATCTTCTTATTGGAGAAGTAAAATGGGTATATTTATCTAATGCAAGACCTTCAGACAGAAACCAGAACATCAAAATTAACAAAAAATGTCTGTACTTTTTAAACAGATTGCTGAAGATTACAGTCCATACATAGGAAAATTTTATCATTCACCATAGTGATGGAACTCTTCCTCCGCACATGATCCAGTAGAGAAATACAGCGCATTAGACATGGCCTGTGTAGCCATAGAGCGTAGCAGTCTGTTTACAATAGGATCATTGGGGTCATTTGCATTATCCAGAGAATCAGCCAGTGTTTTATTGGACCTAACAAAGAACAGAAAAACCTTTATGTAGTCCCAAAGGTAAGTTAGAAGTCAAGATTTATGGGGAACCCTTTGCTCTTTGGTCTAAGTATCTGTATCTGCCAGCAGATAAATTTCTTTTGGAGGGCTGGAATTGTAGCTCACTAGTAGGGCGCTTGCCTAGCATGTGTGAGGCACTGGGTTTGATTCTCAGCATCGCATATAAATAAATAAAGGTCTGGGCTGGGATTGTGGCTCAGTGGTAGAGCGCTTGCCTTGCATGTGGGAGGCACTGGGTTCGATCCTCAGCACCGCATATAAACAAATAAATGAATAAATAAAGGTCAATCAACAAATAAAAAAAACAAAAAAAATTTAATAAATAAATAAATAAATAAAGGTCCATCAACAACTAAAACAATATTTAAAAAAAAATTTCTTCTGGACACATTTCAGAAGCAACTCTTTAATTACAGAAATCAAGTTAGTTTTTAGGATTTACATTTATGAAGTGTGTCACAAATTAAATTTCTTAAGTAGTAAAGCATTGTCCTGAGTAATACTAGATTGAGTTAATGTTTATCAATAGTAGGTGGTTAAATTCTTACCAAATTGAATTCCGTTTTTTTTTTTTTGGTACTGGGGATTGAACTCAGGGGTACTCGACCACTGAGCCACATCCCCATCCCTATTTTGTGTTTTATGTAGAGACAGGGTCTCACTGAGTTGCTTAGTACCTCGCCGTTGCTGAGGCTGGCTTTGAACTCGTGATTCTCCTGTCTCAGCCTCCTTAAGTGCTGGGATTACAGGCTTGCACCACCGCGCCTGGCTTATTTGCTTATTTTTATGTGATGCTAAAGATTGAACCTAGTGCCTTACACATGCCACCTGAGTCCTCTGCCACTGAGCTACAGCCCTAGCCCAAATACTTACTTTTTTTTTTTTGGTACCAGGGATTGAACTCAGGGGCACTCGACCACTGAGCCACATCCCCAGCCCTATTTTGTGTTTTATGTAGAGACAGGGTCTCACTGAGTTGCTTAGTGCCTCACCATTGCTGAGGCTGGCTTTGAACTTGGAATTCTCCTGTCTCAGCCTCCCTAAGTGCTGGGATTATAGGTGTGTGCCACCACGCCCGGCTCCCCACATACTTACTTTTAAACATCCTATACAGGTCAAAGAAAAGGCTTTTATTTATTATTTTTTTGGTACTGGGGATTGAGCCCGGAAGCACTCTGCCACTGAGCTACATTCTCCAGTCCTTTTTTCATTTTTTAAATTTTGAGACAGGGTCTTGCTAAGTTGCTGAGGCTAGCCTCAAACTTGAAATCCTCCTGAGTTGCCTGTGCTGGCAGCCTTTCTTTTTTAAAGAGACAGAGGAAGCATTCTATCCCTCCACCCCCTATATATTTTTTTTACCCAGGGACTGAACCCAGGGATGCTCAACCACTCAACCACTGAGCCACATTCCCACCCTTTTTTAAAATTTTTTTTAGAGACAGGGTCTCACTGAGTTGCTTAGGGCCTCACTAAGTTGTTATGGCTGGCTTTGAACTCAAAATCTTCCTGCCTTAGCCTCCCAAGCCACTGGGATTACAGGCGTGTGCCACCACGCCCAGCTCAAAATAATTTTTTAAACCCTAGGAAATACAGATGTATATTAAGAATAAAACTAGTTAGGGACTGTGGTGTATTCCTGTAATCCCAGCTGTCTGAGAGGCTGAGGAAGGAAGATTCCACATTTGAAGCTAGCCCTGGCAACTTAGTGAACCCTGTTTGAAAAAATAAAAAGGGATAGGGATATAGCTTGATAAAGTGCTTGCCTAGAAATGGAGGACTCTGGGTTTGATTCCCAGCATGGCAAAAATAAATAAATAAATGAAGCCTAAATAAACCTGTGTTAAGTTTCTGTACCTAACATGGTAAATGAAGATAGCCAAGAAGTTTTGGTCAAAGATATGCCTTTCACATTTAAAGCATGTCCTTTAGATGAATATACAGTACTTCCTCCCATTCCTTTGCCTGCCTCAAAAGAGATATACCGTGTATCGATGAAGAAGCCTTTTGCTTTAGCACATTCCCGGAGCTCAGAAAAAAACTCCTGGTGTGGAGAAGGATGTTGGCGCAATAAGGCCTGATGAGGGAAACTCTCCCAGATCTTCTTGGCTACCCAGTGGTTGGCCAGGATCATGCATTCAGCCACTGTCTCATGGACCTCCAGGGGTTGCTTGGGGATGAGGTCATGAATGTTATTTTTTTCATCTAGCTGTACTCGAACCTCTACCCCTTCCAGTTCCAGGGCACCACAACGGTCTCGTTTAGCTCGGATATGACGAGCTATGTCAGTCAACTTTCCAATTGCCCACACTAATTCCTCCAGCTTGGCTTTTCTGCTCTTCTCATCCAAGTCTTTAAGTTCTGGAATATCATCAACAATGCCGAAGTTTCCATCCAGTAGTTCCTGGGCTGCTTCATAGAAGAGTTTATAAGCTGACCGAATAATGGTTCTGCCATACCATACTTTCTTAATTTCATAAGAGGTTTCATCCAATTCCCACATGACACTTACAGCATACCTACAAAACCAGTAACATCGACATCACTATTCAGCTCTATTTTTGAAGCAAATAGAACTTGACCCTAAATGTAACTTGAAAGAAATTACATGCTACAAGTTTTTGATCCAATTTCTCAATCCAAACATGCTACCAGTAAATCAAAATATATTTTAACTTAATGACGTTAGACTAGGTTCTGCTAAGTTCTGAAAAAATCTGAAATGAGTTTGTGTGTAACAATACATAATCTACAGTTCTCCATTTTGACTAGAATAGCATCGCACTGATAGAAGAGTAAAGTCTATTTAGATCCCCAGGATATTATAGCAAAGCCTTTCAGATTCTACCAGATGACAGTAAGCTAAGATACTAGTCTTGATGACAGGTTAATTTATTTTATTTTTTTTTTAATATATTTTTAGTTGTAGATGGACACAATGTCTTTATTGTATTGCTTTGTATGTGGTGCTGAGGATCGAACCCAGGGCCTCACGCATGCGAGGCAAGCGCTCTACCGCTGAGCTACAATCCCAGCCCTGACAGGTTAATTTAGCAAATGTTCATTCAGCAAAGAACATTTTGCCTTAAAACACTTTGTTTCCTGGGTGTGGTGGTACACGCCTATAATCCCAGTGACATGGAAGGCTGAGGCAGGAGGATCACAAGTTTGAGGCCATCCTCAGCAACTTGGTGAGTCCCTAAGCAATTTAGGGACTTGTCTCAAAATAAAAAACAAAAAGGGCTAGGGGACTGGGGTTGTGGCTTAGAGGCAGAGCACTTGCCTAGCATGCCTGTCAGGCACTGCTTTTTTTTTTTTTTTTTTTGCTACTGGAGATTGAACTCAGGGGTACTCGACCACTGAGCCACATCCCCAGCCCCATTTTGTGTTTTAGTTAGAGACAGGGTCTCACTGAGTTGCTTAGCGCCTCACTGTTGCTGAGGCTGGCTTTGAACTTGCGATTCTCCTGTCTCAGCCTCCCTAAGTGCTGGGATTACAGGCTTGTGCCACCATGCCCGGCTTGAGGCACTGCTTTTGATCCCTAGCACCACATATAAATAAAATAAAGGCATTAAAAAAATGACACCATGTTTAAAAAAGGGAGATGGGGCTAGGGATGTGGCTCAGTAGTTAAGGGCCCCTGGGTTTAATCCTTGGTACCAAACAAAACACTCTTTTTTTTTTTAATATATTTTTTTTAGTTGTAGATGGACACAATGTCTTTATTTTATTGGTTTGTATGTGGTGCTGAGGATCGAACCCAGGGCCTCATGCATGCGAGGCAAGCGCTCTATCACTGAGCTACAATCCCAGCCCCCAAACAAAACACTCTTAAAAATAAGTTGAAGGGCTGGGGATGCAGCTCAGTTGGTAGAGGGCTTGCCTTGCATGCCACGCACAAGGCCCTAGGTTCAAATCCCCAGCACCACCAAAAGAAGAAGAAGAAAAAAATAAAAAAAAATCGAGGCAGAGGCAGGAGGACCACAAATTCAAAGCCAGGTTTAGCAAGACCTGTCTCAAAATCTTTAAAGGGCCAGGGATGTAAGTCAATGGTAGAACACTTGCCCAGCATGTAGCGAGGCCCTGGGTTTGATCCCCAGTACTATCAAAATGTGTATTTGTGTATGTATACACAATTTGTATCTGAAAAAAGACTAATTTCCCCATATCTAAAGAATTCTCAAGTCAGTAATAGATCACAAAATCAAATTAAAAATGGGCAAGGAACAAGAAGAATTTCACAGAAAAGGATACCCAAACGATTGTGAAACATGAGAATGTTTACCTCTCCTTATAGTAGGAAAAATACAAATTAAAACTACTGTACGATACCATTTTTTGGGCTGGGGCTGTAGCTCAGTGGCAGCCTAGTATGTGTGAGGCACAGGGTTTGATTCTTAGTACCATATAAAAATAAAACAAAGGCATTCTATCCATCTACAGCTACAAAAAGTTTTTTTTTAAAGATACCATTTTTCAAATATAAAATTGGCTAAAATAAAAATAAAATGCACTGTGTTGGCAGGGCTGTGGGAAAATAAACACTTGCATATCTTGGTGGTGGGAATAGGTGTAAATTCCTTGGAGGGCAATTTGATAATATTGATCCAAACACAAATGCATGTACCCTTGATACGTTCCATTTCTAGGAACTTAAGATACACCTTTTTTTTTGGTACTGGTACTCAACCACTGAGCCACATCCTCAGCCCTATTTTGTGTTTTATGTAGAGACAGGGTCTCACTGAGTTGCTTAGCGCCTTGCCGTTGCTGAGGCTGGCTTTGAACTCACGATTCTCCTGTCTCAGCCTCCCAAAGTGCTGGGATTACAGGCGTGCGCTACCATGACCAGCTTAAGATTCACTGTTTTTTTAAATATTTTTTTTTAGTTGTAGATGAACACAGTACCTTTATTTATTTTTATGTGGTGCTAAGGATTGGACCCAGTGCTTTACATATGCCAGATGAGCATGCTACTACTGAGCCACAACTCCAGCCCTTAAAATATACTATTTTTTAAAATGCAAAGTGACTTATATTCAAAGTAGTTTAATATTTTACAATAGCAAAGATTGAAATCTAGGCAAATATCCAAGGATAAGCAACTTTCTAATATACAGTGTTCTCTGTGGTACATTATTACATTTAAAAATGGAGAGTGCTGAACAGTGTGTGTATGTGTATGTCTATATACCATTTGCTTAAAAAAAACCATATACCCATGTTTGTGTACATATTAAAGCTAGAAAAAAACGTTATTACTGGGTGCGGTGGCACATGCCTGTAATTCCAGGAGGCTGAGGCAGGAGGATCATGAGTTCAAAGCCAGCCTCAGCAAAAGCGAGGTGCTCAGCAGCTCAGTGGGGATGTGGCTCAGTGATCAAGTGCCCCTGAGTTCAATCTCTGTACCCACCCTGCCCCAAAAAATTGGTTACTGAGGAAAAGCAGTAGGAAAGAACATTTCATTAAGTATCTTTTGGAACCTTTGAATCTGGACTACATGATTTTGTTACCTATTCAGAGATTAAAAAAAAACAAAAACTTTAACTACAAAAACTGAACAACTACCTACATTCCTGATTCTGATGTAAAACAGCTTCAACTAGGGAATGTATATGTACAAAGCTATACACATTTGTTCCCAGACTAGCTGAATTTACAGGCTAACAGAGGGAAAAGGACAGAAAGGGGAAGGGAAAGCTGGAGAAATAAAGCTGCCTGAAAATAAGTGGTACAGGAGGGTTTAGAGGAAACAGGGAAAGCAGGCCACTGGGGAGAGGGTGGTAAGAGATACTAGAAGAGGAAAGAGGCCAGAGCAGGGAGCATCAGGTACGTCAAAATGGACAAGACAAACTTTGAAGATAAAAATAATAAACTCACCTATCAACACCTCCCAGCAGAGAACACAAATCAGCACTGAGGATAGAGGGCAGCATGTCATAGCGACGATCTGCTAAATAGTAAGTGGTGGCCCTGTAAATGACACACATGCAGTGACTGACCTTCAGCAGACAGAACTGCTGACAGTATGGGCTGCAGAGGTAAATGGCTGAGACCTCAGTACAGATTCCCCAAGGCTGCTGCTCTTCATAAAGTGCAGCAGACTGCATAATAAAATGATCCCCATGTTCCCACTTTTCTAAATGATTCTCCTTTGGGCTGAATATTCTTCCACTGATATAAGAAAGAAAAAGCAACACAAACCTTGGTCATATAAGAAAAACTGGAGTGTAATGATCCAGTGTTTACATAAAGTAGTATATTACTACATGAAAATGTAACCCATTTCAATTTAGTAGGAAACAATGTGTGAAAAAGTTAAAAAAGGAAAGGTAAATTGATCCAAGTTACTATTTTTCTAAAGAAAAAGGGGGAATGACCACAACTTTTTTTGGAAGGGATTTTTAGAATTATACAAACATGAAATCTTTGGACACCTGAAACTAGCACAGATACAAAATAATACACACAACCATGGTGCTGATCTCAAATAGCTTACCTTGTTCTAGCTTCGACATCAATGTAGGAATTGGGAGCCACAAAGTGTGTTACATCTGCAATGTGGACTCCAAGTTCCAGGTTGCCATTATTTAACATTCTGACTGAGAGTGTGTCATCCACATCTTCACAACCTTTAGGGTCAATGCTGAACACAAGATGGGTCTTCCTTAAATCTTTACGTTCTTGCTCCTCTTCAGGACTCACCTTCCAGGGATTTTCTGGTGTGTTTACTGGCATCTCACACATCTACATGAGACACCAAATATTCAATTCATACACCATAAGTTTCCATGAAAAATCTACTCTTGGGGCTGGGGTTGTGGCTGAGTGGTAGAGCACTTACCTAGCATGTGTGAGGCACTGGTTCGATTCTCAGCACCACATGTAAACAAAGTCCACTGACAACTAAAAAAACATTTTAAAAAATCTACTTTCTAACATTCTCAGTGTAACCATGTAGAAATTTATTAATTTCCAATTACCTTCTGCATTAACCTATTTTACTTCTTTTGATTAATCGTTATTTATTGGATGCCTCAGATGTGTCAGGCCCTGGGCTAGGCCCTGGAAAGCAGGAGTCAACAGAAAAGAAAGACCCCCTTGAGGACCTTTTCAATCTGGCAGGAAATGTCTCACAGTTTCCACCAGTCATCAGTTATGGGGTCTAGTGCAAGAATGAATGAGTGGCAGCCAGGCGCGGTGGTGCACACCTGTAATCCCAGCACTTTGGGAGGCTGAGATGAGAATCACGAGTTCAAAGCCAGCCTAAGCAAAAGCGAGGCACTAAGCAACTCAGTGAGACCCTCTGTCTACATAAAACACAAAATAGGGCTGGGGATATGGCTCAGTGGTCGAGTGCCTCTGAGTTCAATCCCCAGTACCAAAAAAAAAAAATGAGTGGTTTATGAGTACAAATAATGTAATCCATTTCCAAATGGTTGATCTATTTAAATGAAGATGGAGCTTTTTATTTTCTTTTTAGTACTGGAGATTGAACCCAGTACCGAAACTTATTGAACTGCATACCCAGCCCTTTTTATTTTATATATTGAAAGAAAGTCTCCCTAAATTGCAGAGGCTGGCCTTGAACTTGGGATCTTCCTGCTTCAGCCTCCTGTTTGCCAGGATTACAGATATGCACCACCATGCCTGGCTGACCTTGAGCTTTTTAAATCAAGCCTGGAAAAAAATCAACATGTCCCAAGTAATAAAAGCTTATTCCTTAAAGATAATTTAAACAGGACAAATCTAGGACATTTTCTCTCCTTTATTACCTGTTTAAACCATCAATTTGCAGTTAAGTAGGCTGAAAGGGGGGAGAATTCTGGTGTTGTGAAGTCTAATTCACACTTTATTTTATTCTAACATTTTCACTGCTGCCAAACAAGTCAACAAATAATTTTCAGAAACTAATGTTAAACATAAAAATTTAATAATGTAAAATATTCTAAAATATTTTCTTATTATAGCTCCTGTTCTGTCAAGAACTCTAATGAAAATAAGAATACCCATACACTCTTGATGGTAATGCAAACTAGTTCAGTTTTTTTCTGGAAAACAATCTGCCAATACATAATGAAAGCTATTTAAATTTTTTATGCCCTTTGACTTGGTAATCTCACTTTAAGGATTACATTCCAAGGGAATGATCAAAAGGGAAAAAACGGCAATGTTGATAAAAAAATGTTTGAAGTAGCATTTATTATAATACTGAGAAATTAAATAGCCCAAATGCCCAACAACCGAGGAATGTTTAAGCAAACGAGGGTACATCAATATGCAGTAATTTGTCATAACTACTAAAAATAAGTATGCTATGTCAATACATAGACATAATTTTAAGTGAAAGAAGCAGAACAGAAAATAAGCGTACACAGTGAATATGGCTATTCAAGAATAATAAACAAGATTTATGAGGATTTTAAAAGACTATAAAGTGATGGAAATGGCTGATGTTTTATGTTCATTGGATTTTTGTTTTCTGTAAAGGTTACAAGAACTTTTTCATAATGAACATAATTTTTTGACCCATGGGTTGGAAATATATGGATCACAGGAATCTGCTTCCCACAGTTTTATGCAGCCTCTGGTTGAACAATTCTGATGAGGAGTGGATTCCAGTGGGTCTATAACCAAGTACATTGGTGGTTGCTGAGGATGGATGTATACTGACTACAGGACATTGACATGTCATTTTTAAGCACAGTTGGAAAATGTAAAAATCTGAGAGCTGTGAGGGCTATAAGAAACAAATTTTACACTTGAAGCAGACTTCAGTCTGGTCCAAATACGAAATAAAGTGGAGCAAGATTTTTTTCATTACTCTGTGGCTTGAGACAGTGGGTTGTTACATAGCATAAAGATTTTTCTTTTTTCTTTTTGGTACTGGAGATTGAACTCAGGAGCACTGGACCACTGAGCCACATCCCCAGCCCTATTTTGTGTTTTATGTAGTGACAGGTCTCATTGAGTTGCTTAGTGCCTCACCATTGCTGAGGCTGGCTTTGAACTGGCGATTCTCCTGTCTCAGCCTCCCTAAGTGCTGGGATTACAGACTAAGATTTTTCTTTCTTAATGATGAAACAACAAAAGCAAAAAGAAAATGTCTGTTACTTGATCAAAGACCTCTGAGAAATCTGACCTGAGCTTCTGAGAAAGGGACAACTGAAATACTGTTTTCCACCAGGATGGTTGCAATCTCCCCTTCCAGATCACCAATTCTTCCTAAAACACGCACAAAATGCCCATTTGGATACACAGATGTTGACTCCCAGGAATCGATGCGCACAACTACCCTGAAGTCCTGCACAAAGGAAAAAATAAAACATGAGCCAAGCACCAGGAGTTAAGTGGTTCAATTAGAAACTCAAGCATACGAGATAAACAGCACTGAGTTCCAAAGAAAGGGGCCAGTTTGCAATAGTGGTATGTGGTGGTTTATTTTATTTATTTATTTTTTAATTCTTCCTGTTTTACTGCATTGCCAGATGGCATGCAAATGCTTGGTCCATTGCTTTAAAGGGAGGCATTACTTCTCTACATCAAATAAGTGGGCTGGAAATTTTAGTCTGTTAAAGAAAACCAGTTGTAATGCATTTTAGTTAACACTTGGAACACAGGAATAAACCCAATTATACATGGTCCAAATTAAGTTTTAAAACAGCAGTCTCAATTTTAAGTGTTCAGGAGTTACTTTTTAATTTCTTTTTTTTGGTAGTGGGAATTGAACCCAGGGGTGCTTGAACAATGAGCCACATCCTCAGCCCTTTTTTATATTTTATATTTTGAGACAGGGTCTTGCTGAGTTGCTTAGGGCCTTACTAAGTTGTTCAGGCTGGCTTTGCACTCGCAGCCCTCCTGCCTCAGCCTCCTGAACTGCTGGGATTACAGGTGTGTGCCACTGTGCCTAGCTTCTAATTTCTTTGAAGTCTTAAGATGTTCTTTGGTAGGAAAGAAGGTATCAGTGTACCTGGAACCCCACTGCCCAGCAAGTCCAGGAAACCATGGAAATGGAATGTGTGTAGTTGTAACTGACCTTTGAGAGTTGGTAAAAAGCTTTAAGATGTAAAGATACAATGTCCAGGTTACAGACTGGGGACATTCTGCCTTAGTGTCTCATTTATAAACTGCAAAACATCAGGTGAATTAAATTGAGCAATGCCCACACTCTTTGCCACAAGTAAAGTTTAATTTCTAACTTTCTTGTTTATGTCTTCTCTCTAGTGCTATATTCCTTTATGGATAATCGATTCTGTGAAGTACCACTACATCATCCCTACAGGGCAGAGTGATTGTATTTCTATATCTCTGCTGGAAGAAAGCTTGTTAGTGTTGGCAAAGTGTATCTATTGAAAGTTTCTGGTTTGGACAGCTGGATAATGTATGTTCTTTCAGGTTGTCCTACACAGCTGTTTCTAGGACGATTTCTCTCTGGCCTTCATTTATTAACCACGGACTACTTAATAGATGGTTCTTATATATTTAGAACTTTTAAAAACAGCATCTTAAGAGTACCAGAATCCATCAATAATTTATTTTCTCTTATGCAAAGGAATTAATAATGCTTCCTGCTACTGTTCAAAGCTGGCAAAGACAGAAAGAAAACAGTAGAAGTACAGTGTTGGGTACCTGGAGAGCTTCTGCTTGCTGGGTACTAATTCGAATTTTGGGAATTCTGTAATCCCAAGGTGTAACTAGGATTTTCTGAGCATTTTTGCCCTGAGATTGGACCTCTTCTTTGGATGGAAATGTCACCACATAATCCCGCCAGTTCTTCTGAAGAATGCCCACCACTCGACCTTTGGGAGGACAAAACAGAATGAAGCATGAATTGGTAAGATGTCTCTTACCCGGACTATGACTAGCTCAGCAGTAAAGGAGCAAACAAGAAATGCAAAGTTTCATTTTTTTCAAGTATATCCACACAAGACAAGAAGCATTTAAAGATTTGCCTTGTTAGGGGATGGGGTGTGGCTCATTGGTAGAGTGCTTGCCTTACATGTGTGAGGCACTGGGTTTGATTCTTAGCACCACATAAAAATAAATAAAGATATTAATAAAAAGATTTGCCTTCTTAGCATTTTAAAGATGTATAATTTTTTTTTTTTTTTTTTTGGTACTGGAGATTGAACTCAGGGCACTCAACCACTGAACCACATCACCAGCCCTATTTTGTGTTTTATGTAGAGACAGGGTCTCACTGAGTTGCTTAGTGCCTCGCCATTGCTGAGGCTGGCTTTGAACTCGTGATTCTCCTGCCTCAGCCTCCCTAAGTGCTGGGATTACAGGCTTGCGCC
>PVHX01030186.1:0-16109 GCA_004024805.1 Geosciurus inauris | reverse complement strand
CCATTAAGTATGATATTTGCTGTAGGAGTTTTATAGACTATTCCTTGTTGGATTAAGGAAGTTCTCATCTCTTTCTAATTTGCTAAGCATATTTTGTTTTTTATCACAGATGAGTAGTAGACCTGACTAAATGCTTTTTCTTAAAATGATCATATGATTCTGCAGTTTTTCTGTCAATATGGTTACCAATTGCTTTTTGAATATCAAAACCTCCTTGTATTCCTGAAATAAACCTCAGGGCCTTGTGCATGCTGTGATCATGCTCTATCACTGAGTTACATCCCCAGCACCCCCCATCCCTAACATTTTTGGGGGGACAGGACCTCATTAAGTTGCCAAGGCTGGCTTCAAGTTCTCAATCCTCTTGCCTCAGCATGTTTCACTCTACTTCGTTCTCTTTTGACATTTATTTCATGACTCCTGCTTAGCTATGTATGCTCAGATGTCTTATCTAGCAATTTCAGATGTTGAGAGTGGAAGTTGGGATCCCAGATCAGTTCAGTCCACCATTTGGTCTGCAGTCTCTGAAGGAGTTGAAACAGGGCAGTGACTGTCTGACTTCAGAAAGATCCCTTTGCCTTTGGTATTGGGGGCTGCCATAGAATTGATCAGGGCCTTGACTTGAGAGAAAAGCACAGATCTGAGGGGTGCTCAGAAGGCGGAACTCGACTGCCCAAGGGCCATGATAGTTGGGGGAAAGTGGAGGGTTTTGATCCTAGTAGTAGAGTCCTCCCAGGACCAGAAAGCTTCTGGATAACAGTGAAAAGCTGGCCAGCGTGGAATGAAGGAGAGTAGGAAGGAGGTCGCACAAGAGCCTTGAGGTTTGGAAGTGGTAGTGATGGAGAGGTGTGGCTGATAGAGCAAAGTGGGTCGGAGGTTAATGGGAAAAGAGGCATTGTATTTGGGACTTCTGAAAGGTGTTCAGTGTTCTACAAGCCTGAGACAAAAGTAGACATTCAAGAAACATCTGTTGATTATTTTGGTCTCAGAACAGGTCAAGTCATCGCGCTGCATGGGAAGCAGCATCTGGGTCACCCTGGGGAAGCCTTGGGAGCCCGCATCAGTTCCCCTGCTCCCACCTCCCGTCCCTGAGAGTGAGTTCTTCCTGCCCATACCATCGCCATGATCCTCACTGATCTCCCTGCCTCTGCTAAGACCACTTCAGGTTCATCATTCCCTGCAGGATACACTTCAGACTTGAGCTTTCCGTCCATAACTGTGCCTATCTGGCCTCAGTTCACCTGTTCAGCCACCTGTTTCTCTCCCATGAATCCTTTCCTCCTCCTGCCTCTAGTTCCCACCAGTGTGCCTCATGCATCGCCTGGACTTTTAGTTTGCTGCCCTTCATCCTGAGATACCTCCCCACTGTTGGTGATGCCAAGCCAAAGTCAGAAGTCTGTAGCCTTCTCTGTCCCCAGTCCTGAGTTGTTGGTACTTGTGTGGCCCATCCTATGTAGAGTTCATTCATTCATTCCATGGTTAACACTGGTATGTCAGATCTAGGACTAGATGCTAGGCTGGGTGTTGGAATTCACAGATCACAGTCTTTATCTTGAAGGTGCTTCCCATCCAGAGATGCTGAACAGCAGCCCTGGTGAGCCAGAGGAAGTGGCACAGAGCACGTGCATGGGTATCATGGAGCTAAGGTCCAGAGCTGGACCTATTCTGATTTTTTTTTAAATACTAAGGATTGAACCCAGAGTTGCTTAACCATTGAGCCACATCCCCATCCCTTTTTATCTTTTATTTTTGAGACAGGGTCTCACTAAGTTGCCGAGGGCCTTGCTAAGTTGCCAAGGCTGGCTTTGAACTTGTGATCCTGCTGCCTCAGGCTCCTGGGTTAATGGGATTGCAGGTATGCGCCACCACACCAGGCTCCCAATGATAGTATTGCTTAGTAGGGTGGGAAATGTAATGGAGATGTGAACATCATGTTCCTTAGATACTGGTGGTGTTTGATCTTGAAAAAAAGATTTAATTATGACTTATGTAAATAAGTGCTTTTTTAAAAATAGTTTTATTTTTATGTGGTGCTGAGGATCAAACATAGTGCCTCACACGTGCTAGGCAAGTGCTCTACCACTGAGCTATAATCCCAGTCCAATAAGTGCTTTTTTCATTGAAAAATAAACTCATCTACTTTGGCCTTAGTACAGTTAACTGTGCCAACAGTCTCCAGTGAAACCCCACTTGGGCACACTACCTATAATTGAACAAGTTGGACTAATGCTCCTGGAGGCAAGGGCAAATGTACACCATGGAGAGCCATGTGGAGTCATGGTTAGAGGGTTAGAAAGGACTTCTTATAGGAAGCCCCGCAAGGACCAAGTTGGGTAACCAGGAGGAAGGTTTCAGGAAGCAGGGGTCATTATGTAACTGGTGTCTCAGTACCTCTTTATCTGGGAAGATAAACAGCAGTGAGGCTAAAGCTGTCAGTTGTAAGGGGATAGCAGTCACTCAGCCTGGCCAGCTTAGTGTGCTGCTTGGTCCTGTATGGCTTGGACAATGCCTATGTTTTGTCTGTGTTTAGACATGATTACAGTGGGATCTTATTTTTGTCATGATTCATCATGACATCCTTTTGTGTTTTTGATGTTCTGTGAAATTGTTGATATTTTAAGCAGGAAAACACCAAGGCCACTATCTATGAGTGCCAGGCCAGCTCCTAGCAGCATCAAGGGCTCTATCTGTGAGTGCCAGGCCAGCTTCTAGCAGCACCAAGACCTTGCAGATAGGACCAGGCCAGCTCCTTGGTGTGGAGGACTGCTTTTCTTTCTCACCTGAAAAATCATTGTGGTGGGCTGGGGTTGTCGATCTGTGGTGGAGCGCTTAGTCCTCAGCACCACATATAAATAAATAAAGACAGTGTGTCTGTCTACAACTAAAAAAAGTTAAATAAATAATTGTAGTGACGATTGCTTATGGTTTCATTCAGCTTCCTGCATCAATGTGAGCATCTTCTACCTGTTCGTCTGCCCAGCCCAGGCGCTTGGATTCCTGATTTCACGTGATTCTCTCAGCTGGTGTTTTGCCCCTGCTCCCCTTGCCCTGCATGCTCAGCACGATCCCTTTGCAGCTGAGCTGACTCCTGATGCCTCTGCAGACTATTTGCTTGTAGCTCCTCCTCTCTGCTGCCTTCTTCACCTGTCTTCAGCTCAGGG
This sequence comes from Geosciurus inauris, assembly GCA_004024805.1. Classification (NCBI taxonomy): domain Eukaryota; kingdom Metazoa; phylum Chordata; class Mammalia; order Rodentia; family Sciuridae; genus Geosciurus; species Geosciurus inauris. The sequence goes on along the minus strand of PVHX01030186.1, from coordinate 12,948 downwards.
CTTCCTGTACATCCTATTTCTGGGTCATCCTCCTGAACACCATCCCAAGTTGGGTAACCTGGAGGAGGCTGTGGCTCCTGCCTAAAGACCTGTCACCTACAGGACAGGCCCAAGCACTCACTGTTTGGCCCTGAACTTACAGTGGGGTCTTTGGGCCCCCCAGTCCTGGCCAACACCTCTAGACCCCCAGTGGTTTCTAGGGAGCCCGCTTCCTCCAGCCAAGAATTTGAAAAGTTTGAAGCTTTTTGAGAAAACACTGCCCTTGCTTGGAGCATCTCCTACACACCAGTGACATTCTTTCTCTTTAGCCAAGGGATGGTCTATATTTTCCTCTTTAGTGTAAACCGAGGCATGAGTCTGTGAGCTAGTACTGGGCAGATTCCTTCTCTCTCTCTCTCTTTTGGTACTGAGGACTGAACTCAGGGATACTTGACCACTGAGCCAATCCCCAGCCCTATTTTTGTGTTTTATTTAGAGACAGAGTCTCAGCTGGGCATGGTGGCGCACGCCTGTAATCCCAGCACTTTAGGAGGCTGAGACAGGAGAATCACGAGTTCAAAGCCAGCCTCAGCAATGGCGAGGCACTAATCAACTCAGTGAGACCCTGTTTCTAAATAAAACACAAAATAATAGGGTTGGGGATGTGGGTCTGTGGTCAAGTACCCTTGAGTTCAATCCCTGATACCAAAAAAAAAAAGACCCCCCAAAACAGGGTCTCACTGAGTTGCTTAGCACCTCGCTGTTGCTGAGGCTGGCTTTGAACTCATGATTCTCCTGTCTCAGCCTCCAAAGTGCTGGGATTACATGTGTGCGCCACCGCACCTAGCTCAGATTCCTTCTCATCAGCATCCCTGAAGGAGGAACTAGACCTGCTTAAAGAAATGTCAAAAAGGGAGGCTAGGGAAGGAAGAACTGCTCTGCCTGCCTGTGCTCAGCAGGTTAGCTGCTGCAGAGTGTGCAGTGGGCTCCAGGAGGGCATCCTGGCAACTGGAAAGGCAGTGTGCATCCATGCCTTGGCAGAGGGGCCATGAACAGTGACTGCAGTGCAAAGTGAAGCTTCTGTGGCTGAGGCTGTACAAGGTCGGGGCTGGGACTGAGTTGAGAGCCAGAGGTCAGCTGGGCAGCCATTGGGCACAAGGCAGGGCCTAGGTGCCAGGCTAAGGAATGTGGACTTCATCCTGAGGGTGGCCCTGGTAGAGAGGCTTAGGATTATGTAATCCACATCTCAGAAGTGTACACCCAGTGGCTTGGAGAATTGGTAGGCACAAAGAGGCCTGAACAGGGCAGACAAAGGCTGCCCTGGTGGGGGAGAGCAGTGGGGCAAGATGGAGGACAGCAGCTTCTGGCCTGGGGAGATAATGTGGCAACAGCACGTTTCAGATAGGGTGCACATGGCTCTGGGCAGACCACAGCAGTGTAGTCTGTGAACACAGGTGGCTTATGATGTGTGGGTCCCTTCATGTACCTGAAGTACTGGTACTAGTTAAGCAAGTGCACAGACAGGCTGGTGGGGAGGAGGAACCATCCCCAGGAGAGCCTTCTCCTGTCAACCTGTATGGAGAGTCCTGGGGAGGAAGGCCACAGGGGCCAAGGCTGCCTCAGGCCCGGAGCTCAGGAGCCCAGTCGGGCTCAGAGTTGCACTACCGGCATTGAACCACCTTCTGTGGGGACGGTGGAGATTTGGACAGCTGGCTCCCTTGGGATGCACAGCCTAGCCCAGGGGTTGGTGGGTGAGGGCTCCAGGGTTGAAGTGAGAGCAAGGGGAGGGATGCAGAACAGGCTGAGGCTGGGGGCTCTGGAAGGGACCAGGTCAGGTGCCAGCGTGATGCCAAAGGGTCTCTTGCCAAGGCCTCAGTCGGGTGTATCAGTCACCTGTGCTGCTGGCTCCAGGGCCCCATGACAAGGCAAGGAGCTCATGGCACCCGCTGCTGTGCTGTGCCCTTCCCAGAAGCAGCGAGTGGCAGATGCAGCCAGGCCACTTCCCATTGTGTGACCTGGCACCACAACTACCTAAGAGCCCCAGCTGGAATCCCAGTATACTTGTTTTTTTTTTTTTTTTTTTTTTTAATATTTATTTATTTTTTAGTTTTAGGTGGACAGAATATCTTTGTTTTTATGTGGTGCTGAGGATCGAACCCAGTGCCTCAGGCGTGCTAGGCGAGCACGCTACCACTGCGCCACAATCCCAGCCCCCCCAGTATACTTCTTAAAAGATGATGTGTGTTCTATCCTAAACCTCTATGTCAATGCCTGTTCTGTGCCCTTCATCAGCTAGGGTACCTGCAGCTCTCACATCATGGAGGAAGTGGCAGTGACAACAGAGATGGAAGCAGAGAGCAGAAGGTCCCATTTATTGGAATTTTAATGACAGCAGGACGAGAGGAAGGCTTCCTTCTTTCCTGAGACATGCCATCTTCTCTGCTCTCAGGGCTCAGCACAGGAATGAGACCTCCAACCTGCGTGTCCCTGAGAGCAGTGTTCCAGGTGGAGGTGGGGAGGGGAAGGGAATATTCTATGCCAGGCTGGGGAGCTGGACAGGAGGGAAGACGTGCACCCTCACCTCTTGGCTCAGTCCCTCTCCCCTGGGACCTGGTGTGGTCCCCAGACCCTGGGGTGGACTGGCAGACAGGGCTCATGCAACAATGAGTCGACAGGAGGTGGCACAGAAACACAGCCCTACTGCCCCTTGGGTGGGGCCAGAGGGCTAAAAGGGGCCATGCTGTGGCCACAGTGGGTCCAAACAGAAGTATCTGCAATGTACATACAGGAGGGTTGGAGAGGGGATCCCCTGCCCTAGGCTGTGTCTGGGACCAGGGAGAGCAAAGTACAGGTGGCACTGTCATGCCAGGGGCAGGGTCCAGGCCAGCCATGCCAACTGAGCAGGGCACAGCAAGCTGGGGGAACAGGCTACTCCTTGGCGCGGCCGATGATGGTGAGAATGTACAGGAAGATGTTGATGATGTCTGTGTACAGATTGAGTGCTGCAAACACGTACTCCTCTGGGCTCAGGGACAGCTGCTTGTTCCCCAGCAGCAGCTGTGTGTCCACTGCCAGGAACTGGGAATGAGAGCACACTGGTGCTGAGGGACAGCCTCCCACCTACCCAGTGTCCCCTCAGCCAAAGCCTCCTACCCGCTTACTCACACAGGTGAAGAGCAGAGCGCCCAGCGAGGCATACACAATCTCCAGGATGCGGTTCCGGATGAAGATGCAGAGGATGGCAAAGATAAAGAGCACCACCATGCTCACCAGGAGCACACCCATGCATGAGGTGAAGTCGTAGCGGGTCTGGGAGGACATGAGGGGAACAGGGGGCTGTGGATGCTGGGTCCTGGGAAGGCCTCTGGGCCCCGGGGCCACAACCCTAAATGGTTGGGGGTCCTTACCTGCATGGAGAAGATGACTACTGTGAAGCAGACAGCTGTGGTGATGCCCACAGCCATAATGACCGCCTCAGTGTTATAGAAGCTGGCTATCATGCCCACCATGTAAGACAGGCTGACTGTCAGGATTGACTGTGGGAAAAGAGGACAACAGCCCGCTCTGGGTGTGCAGAACTGCTCCCAACCACACCCCAGTTCCCTGCCCGCCCCTGCTCCATAGGCTCCAAGGGCCTGGGCTCAGGTTTAGGGGTTACCAGTGCCACAAGGTTCCAGGGATGCTTTCGCCGGAAGTCCCCACAACAGCTGAGGACGATCAAGGAGATGAAGAAGATGGCGTAGGAGACATAGTAGGTCCAGACATTGGCCCGGACAAAGCTCTTCACTTCCCCAACAAAAGTGAACACAGCCACCGTGGACAGGGTCACTGACAGCTGTAGGGTCAGCACCAGGAACACCTGGAGAGGTGGCAAGTCAGAGCTCCACTCTCAGCTATCCCCAGGCCTCCGTCCCCACAGAGAGGGCCCTACCTTGCGGATGAAGGCCTGCCGGATACTCTTGTCATCCCAGTTGGCAGCAGGGAAGTCCTGGTTGTCATAGTAGGACGGGGGCCCCTCCTCTTGATAGTTTCCAAGCTGTGGCGCTGGGGGCACAGGGGCTTGGTCAGTGCCACTGCAAGGGAGCTCTGCCCTTGCCCCTGCCCCCCACCCTTCCCCACCACTCACAGTCAGGGTCCTGTGGCTGGAAGGGCTGTGGTTGTCCATAGGGGTTGGGAGGGAAGGGGCTCTGTGGATAAGGCCCTTGGGGGTAGCCCCCTTGGGGGTAGGGGCCCTGAGGGTAGCCCCCTTGAGGGTAGGGGCCCTGAGGGTAGCCCCCTTGTGGGTAGGCGCTGGAGCCATGGGGATACCCTGGTTGACCGTAGGGGGAGGGCTGGAAAGCCGGTGGTGGGTAAGGAGGCTGAGCATAGGGAGGCACAGGGGGCTGGGGCCCTCCAGGATATCCAGGGTTGGGGGGAGGGTAGTTGTCCCCAGACACCAAGAAACTCTTTTCATGGGACATGGCCTTCCGTTCTGCCGGCTGCCCCTAGAGGAGAGAGAGAGAACAATCAGCCCTAACTGACGGTCACTGGAACCAGGCCTGTGGCAGCCCCACCTGATGCCGAGAACCCAGGAGAGAGGGAGGGTCCTTGACCCTTGCTCTGGGCTGTGGGAGACCTGGAGCCAAGGGGCCAGAAGCGGGTGGGGACGGGAAAGCAATGGGCCTTCCGAAGGGTCTGTTCTAGGCCGACCCTGGAGATGGGGGAGGGGACGGATGCGGAGAGAAGAGGGGAAGGGATGGCTGTCAGCCTCCGGATTTGGGACTCAGGAGCAGCCTTCTCCCGGCCAGCGTCCTTGGGGTCAGAGCTCAGCTGCGAGGGGACCGGGGGCCGCCTGAGGATGCGTGGGGTGTGCCCGGGCCCTCCCCTTCGCATCCCGCCCCTTAAGCAGCTTGAAGGGGCCAGAGCCGGCGGCTATTTCTATCCCTGGAAATCCCCACACCATCTGTGGCCAACCGGAGCCCTGACCCCCCTCTCCCAAGTGCGGGGCCGACGGTCCCTCGCTCCCAGGCAGGGGAGCAGGCCTGGATTGGCTGCTGAGGTGACTGCCAGTGGGGTACGCCAGGAACAGCGGGGTGCGGGGGTGTGTGGGGGATGGAAGCGAGCAGAGGGTGTGCGGGGAAACAAAGCAGGCGTGGGGCGACGGCGGCTGGGGGCGGCCACCGAATGCGCACCATAGGCGGGTGGGCCCTCCGGTTGGGTCTAGGGGTTCCGGGGCCGCGGGTCCTGTCCCCGCCGCAGCGCGCTGCCCCCTCCCTCTTGCTCAGGGCCACCGCAGCTCCCCGCCCCCACTGCCGCCGCCATCCCGGGCTGAGCGGGCCGCGCGCCCTGGCTGGACCGACTGACCGACGGACGGACCGAAGGCGGCCGTGTTAAGCTGCGCAGGGATCACACGGGGGCCGCGGCCGCGGGTCAGGCAAATTCTTGCGCTTGGGCTTGGGCCTCACCGTTCCCGGGGCGCCTCAGGTGAGCACGGTGTCGGCTGCTCAGCCGCGCGGTGATGGCCGGTGCGTCCGCGTCCGCGCCCGCACTCGCACCCGCTCCTGCTCCTGCTCCGCGGCCAGCTCCGCTGGGCCTGCGCCTGCGGCTGGGGAGACGCAGCGGGGCCTTGTGACGGGGCGGGGCCTTGTGACGGACCGGGGGCGGGGCCAGGGCCTGGCGGTGGGCGGGTACGTGGGCGGAGCCTTGTGACGGGCCGGGTCTGGGAATGCCCCGCGTCTGCGCCGCTGCCGACCATAACAGTTCGGCTCACGGCGGGCACCTGGCCGCCCAGCTGTCAGTTCTCCGTGTCCCAGGCCCGAGGCTCACGTCCCACGTTCCGCCAAGGGCTGGGGTCCGGCCGTGAGAGCTGAAAACCCCTGGAGGCAGGGGCCTGTTCTGTCTCCCTGTTCAGGAAGTTACAAAATCGATTTCTACATCCCGGATTTACTGAAGCTTCCAAATTCTCTTCGTGCCTTCTTTGCCTTAGAAAACAGCGTTCGTGGGGCTGGGGTTCTGGCTCAGTGGTAGAGCGCTTGCCTTGCACATGTGAGGTACTGGGTTCGATCCTCAGCACCACATAAAAATAAGTAAAGATATTTGTGTGTCCATCTACAACTAAAACAATTAAAAAAAAAAAAGCGTTCATTTCCCCTTTTCATCCAAGTCTGTCTAAACCAAGAGACCTAATCGTTTAATTGCCCCATTCAGTCTGCCAGTCGTGGAGACCAAACTGCCAAGCACCATAGGAGGCCTCACCGCCTGTGAGGCGGCTGAGGCTTAGAGGTACAGAGGGACTAGAGGCTAGGTTAATTCCTGTCTTGGCTCTGAAAGTCCTCCTTCTGAGAAAGTTCTGACTCTGCCAACAAGACTTCCCCTGTGTGGTCTCCTGGTCCTCTGCAGCAGGCAGATTGACTTGGGGCCAAGTGGGGACCTTCCTGTGCTCCCCTGCTCTTGGGTGTCTGGCTCCTCCCAGGGTGGGCAGTGGTTGGGAAAAGGTTCTCTCCTGTGCCCACGATGTGTTAGCTTAGTATTTAACTACTGGATCTAGTGAGGAGAAACCCTGATCTGTAGCTTTTGCATATGCTAGTGCAAAAACTCCCACTACGATTGATTTCAAGCTACCACCAGTTTAAAAACAATTCACAGAAATTCCTGGAGATTTAATAATGTGGCAATAGTGTGAATGTTCCAGTGCAGCATTGCTTGTGGCAGCTGGATTGGCACTGTACATAAGTAATGTGCAGAGTGTTAGAAGGAGATGAGTCCTATGAGAAGAGGAAATGTACCGCAGGCTGGATGAACTTCAGTTTTTTTTGTTTTGTTTTTGGTACCGGGGATTGAACTCAGGGGTACTCGACCACTGAGCCACATCCCTAGCCCTATTTTGTACTTTATTTAGAGACAAGGTCTCACTGAGTTGCTTAGTGCCTCTCCGTTCCTGAGTCTGGCTTTGAACTTTCGTGATTCTCCTATCTCAGCCTCCTGAGCTGCTGGGATTACAAGCATGTGTCACCGCAGCCAGCAGAACTTCAGTTTTGTAGAACCAGAAGCTCACACAATTTGAGCGACCTTCCTTAAGGAAAATAAAATAACAAATACATGGTAGAGTTCAGGACTTCTGGAGCCTGGACAAGTCGGAGTCCTTCAGGGTTTTATCTTCATTAAATCTGCCACTAGGGGCCAGGTAAGGGCGATCATGGAGAAGGGATGGCCACCTGGCTTTGGGGGGAAGGCTGCGTCACACAGAAAGAACAGCCAGTGCAGGGGTGCTGAGGCGGAAGTGGCCTATAGCTCCAGAAGAATTGAGAGGCCAGGGAGGCTGGAGCCCACTGAGCATCATCAGAGTGGCTGGGGCCAGTTAAAGTTCTTAAAAGAACTTTAGCCTTCACTGTCATCAACCCTGAGAGCTGTAGCAGCCATTATTACCACTTTACAGGTTCATCCTGCCCACTCTGTGGGTTATCCACTGTGGGTGGGCAGCAGTGGGGGGGGGATTAGTTAAGTGGGCAGGTAGCCCTCTAGCAAGAGATGCCATGATGCAACAGTGGAGGTGCCAGGTGTGTAGGGCTAGGCATGTAGGCTGGGTAGGGGCCTTGGCCCCATAGAGGAATAACAGGGATGGGGCTGGGGTGACTGGGAGGTGAGGGTGGAGAACAGCAGTGGCTACAATCCTGGGGAGGCTGGCAGCAAATGGACCAGATGATGGGGGATTGGCCGTGGGTAGGAGTGTGGACCCTAAGGTATAAACTGACTGTGAGGCCTGGTATTGCCCTGGGCCTTGACAGTGCCTCCATTTCCTCTTCTGTGGTGAGGATTAGAGGCAGCAAGGCATGTCCACACAGTGCCTGATCTTCTGTGGCTGTCATGAGGAGGAGTGGGTGACGATGACGACAGTGATGATGATGATGTCATATGTGGGAAGGACTAGACGTGTGAAGGCTGGACGAGCCACAGGAAGGGGCTCCAGCAGGGAGTGAGAAGGCAGCAGGCACTGTGCTGGGATAAGAGTTATTTTGAGTCAAGGGCAGAGCTGCTCACTCTCAGCACTTGGAGGAGGCCTGGTTACCTAATGGGTGTGAAGGACCACTTTGGGAAGAGTAGTGACTCGGGCCCCTTGGTACATTTAGTGGAGAGGGTGATTGGCCATTCCCAGGCCATAGGAAAAGGAAGGTGGCCAGAGGACATTCCTGTCTTGCCTGCCTGCCAGGGGCTGCAATGGGCCCCAGAGGCCAGTGGGCAGGCTGCGGGAGGGTTCTGAGAGAGTCTGCCCCACCAACACCTCCTGGTGGGCTGGGGTTGAGGCTTCAGCAGGAGAGGAAGCATCTGAAACACAGTGGCCAGGCCCCAGAGCCAGGCCTGCCCCTCCCTCTCTCCTTCCCTTGGTCACTTTCACTTTTGTTTTCACTTGGTTTCTGTTCTTTCACCGGAAGGCAGTGGAAGGCAGTGGCAGGAGTCCTGGTTGAAGGATTGGGTGGCAGGAGGAGTGTAAGTGTGGAATATGGGGCCACCCACGATGGGGCAGCACCAAGGGGATATGGGAGAGGGACCCAGGGAGGGAGCAGGAAGGGTGGAGCAGACCTCTCCCCTGTCTGTCTCATCCCAGGGTTGTGATGGCTGAGGTGGAGGCAGGGGCCGCGGTGGAGCTCCGGGGACTCCCCCCTGACATGCCAGAGGAGCTGCTCACGCTGTATTTTGAGAACCGCCGGCGTTCTGGTGGGGGGCCTGTGTTGAGCTGGCAGAGATTTGGCTGTGGGGGTATCCTTACCTTTCGAGAGCCTGCAGGTGAGGGAGCTGGCTGAAGGGGGCAGCCTGGGTACCCTGACACCCTGATGACACTGACATCCACCCCTGTTCACAGATGCCAAGAGGGTCTTGGCTCAGGCAGAGCACCAACTACATGGTGCCAGACTGAGCCTGCACCCAGCCCCACCACGTGCCCCTGCACGTCTGCTTCTCCAAGGCCTACCACCTGGCACTGTGCCCCTATGCCTGGAGCAGTATGTCCAGGCCCTGCTGAATGCCATGGGGCACCCAGTGCAGTCCTGCCATGCCCTGGACAGTCCCCGGCCTGATCGGGCCCTGGTCCAGCTGGCCATGCCCCTTTCTGAGGAAGGTGAGAGGCTGGAATGGGGCTGAGGTGCTCGTTAGGGGAGGCACCTCAAGCTGACTTGCATACTTCCAACAGAAATTCGTGTCCTGGAGGAACAGGCCCGGAATATGGACCTGGATGGGACCATGGTGTCAGTGACCTGGGTGCCCCAGGCCCGAGCTGTGCGTGTGGTGGGAGGCACAACCCCTATGGACATGCTGCTGCTGGAGTTGTACCTGGAGAATGAGCGCCGCAGTGGTGGGGGGCCCCTGGAGGGCCTGCGCAGGCTGCCTAGGCAGCTGGGCACTGTTGTCTCCTTCCAGCAGTGGCAGGGTGAGTGGGCTGCGCAGATACATGGGACCCTTCCTCTTCCACAAAAAACTAATAGGCTTTCACTCTTCACTTTTCCTCCAGTAGCTGAACGGGTGCTGCAGCAGGACCACTGGCTTCAGGGCTCAGAGCTGAAACTTGTCCCTCACTATGACATCTTGGAGCCTGAGGAGCTTGCTGAGGGAACCAGTGGAAGGGATGACCCATCCATGCTGGGACCTGGGGCCACTGAGCAAGCTCTCATGGAGACTGGGAGGCTGACAGGAGCACTGAAGTGTGCAGGGGCTGTGACTGTGGGTTCTGGGGAGGCACCGGGGCAATTGGAAGCCTTTCTGGGGACAGGTCTTCAGGCTATGCCAGTTGGTTTGGAACCTGTGGGATCCCCACAGCAAGAGGAGCCTGTGCAGTCTCTGGAGCAGGAAGGGCCTATAAGCCTGGGGGCCGTGGGGTCTCCAGAGCAGGCTGGGCTCATGAGTCTGGGGCCTATGGGGTCTGCAGGCTCTGTGGGCCCAGTGGAGATCTCCATGGAGTTGCTGGACCAAAGACCCATGGGGCTTCTGGCACAGGAGAGCCTGATGGAAGTTGCCAGAGGCTCACCAGGTCAGGAGGGGCTGGTGTGTCCAGTGGAGATTGCCCGGGAGTCTCCAGAGAAGGCCGGGCTGGAGAGCCCTGGGCGTAGAGGGCTTTGGGGTCGGGAGGGCCTGGTGGAGATGGTGCTGTCAATGGAGCCAGGGGCTATGCGCTTCCTGCAGCTTTATCATGAGGACCTTCTTGCCAGCCTGGGAGACATTGCCCTTTTTCCACTTGAAGGAATAGATGTGACTGGCTTTCGGGTGAGTGACCCCTAGAAATTCCTCACTTTTGCCCCCTTTTCCCACTGGGGCTCTGGGTACCTTTCCTGTGTACCCTGAACCTGCATACTGCCCCTCTCCCATGGTCCTACAGCTCTGTGGAGCCCAGGCCTCATGCCAGGTGGCCCAGGAGTTGCTGCAGAGTCTGTTGGGTAGCATTAGCTACCATGTGCTGATCTTGAAGCACCCAGGCAGTGCCAGGTTCCTGCTTGGTGTGGAGGGGCAGCACATTCTGCAGGGTTTGGAGGCTCAGTTCCAGTGTGTCTTTGGGACAGAACGACTGGCCAGTGCCAACCTGGACATGGACCCTGAAGAGGTGAAGATGGAGTTCTTCCCCATCCCTCTCCTGTCCTACTCTCTAGCTCCAGGTGCCCCCTGTACCCTTGCCCAAAGGCTAGTGACCCTGACATCTTTTCCCCACAGATGGATCCCACCAAGATCCTCCAGGTCCTCCCTGGCCACAGCCATACCTGGTGGCCCGAAGACAGGACAGGCAGTGACCAGGAGAGTGTGAGCCTGGGTAGGGCTCCCTGGTCAGGGGCCCCAGTGTGTCCTGTGGTCCTTTCTTGACCTTGCCCTCTGCCTTGCTGTGTGCTCTCACCTCTCTAGTGACCCTTCCCAGGCCCACGCTGTACCCCCAAACTCACTCCATATTTCATCCATTCCGTCTCATCCTATCTTTCGACACCACCTGGCTGGACCTGACCCCTGACCTAGTGTTCTCTCTTTATGCTCAGAGGAAGTCCAGGAGCTGCTGGCAACCCTGGAAGGCTTACATGGGGAGGACTTGTTGCCCCTGGAGCTGGGGGAGGAGGGACCTGAGAACCAGCCAGAAGAGGCGATTTCAGGGAAGGAGGATGAAGAACCCACACCTGGGGCTGGTGAGAAGCCTGTGAACCTCAGCACTGGGGCAGCTGGGCAGCTGGAGGAGGAAGCTGCACTACAATTGGCCCTCCATCGGTCACTGGAGCCTCAAGGCCAGGTGGCTGAGCAGGAGGAAGCTGCTGCACTAAGACAAGCCCTGGCCCTGTCCCTTTTGGAGCAGTCCCTGTTGGAGGCACAAGAGCCCCTGAGTGGGGGAACGGGCAGTGGAGCCCAGCTGGTAGTGCATGCACCCTTTGAGCAGGATATGGATGAGCTGGACCAAGCACTAGCAGCTGCCTTGGAGGTGCACCTCCACGAGGAGACTGTGAGACACCCAGGCCGTGTGCTGCCCACAGAGCTGTGTGCTCGCTTGGAGCAGTGCCATGGTGTGAGTGTTGCCCTGCGCGATGACTGCACTGTCTTCCGCGGCTTTGGAGCCCAACCTGCCCGTGCGGCACACCACTTAGCTGTGCTACTTGCTGGCCCCCGGGATCAGAGTTTGGCCTTCCCCTTGGTGGCTTCAGACACTACTTGTGAGTTTGTGGTTTGGACTGGGAGAAGGCAGGTGGCTGGCTTTGGGGCTAGTGTTGTAAGCATGGTCCTGATGACCTCTCTTTCTGCGTATCAGTGCTACAGCAGAGACTGAAGGGGCCACTGGGAAAGCTGGAGGGCCTGGCAGAGAGCACCAGGGAGTTCCAAAATGTGGTGCAGGCCTTCTGTGACAGCCTGGATACTGCCCACAGCAGGATCCGCATCATACGGGTGAGTCCACACTCTGTCTCACAGGTGTCCTGTGAGACTTGCCTGCATCAGGGTCGGCTGCCCACGGCCTGCTCAGCAGGCAGGCTAGAAACTGATGTAGGGACAGGAAAGCACTGGGGCCTGAGGGAGGCTCCCTACCAGGGCCCATGTGAGATGCTCTATACACCTCAGTTTCCTTACCTGGACTATGGTAAGGAATGCACTCCTGACCACTGTGAGAGCTACTTATTCTCATAAATGTGTCCCTTGTCCTGTTCTAGGGACTCTTCTGTCTCCAACTGGGGCCAGGGCTCCCTGCAGCATGACGACCTCTTCCTGTCTTGTTTGTTGTGAGGTTAGGGATCAAAGTCAGGGCCTCCAGCTGCTGGGCAAGTGCTCTACCACTGACCTACATCCTCAATCTCTCTTCTTGTCTTCTAAATTAATAAATTTGGCAACCCTGAACATGGACATGTTTTCAAAAAAGGCTGGAAACAATTGGTGGGGAGCTACAGTGAAGCAGCAGGAGCCCCCGCCTGTCCAGGAAGGTGAAGAAGAACCAAACAGGAGGGACTAGAGAGACCAGAGAGGTGTACAGAAGACATAGGGCTGGGGTAGGTGTGCACAAGATGGGTAGGAACCACAATATCTTCCCTGCCCAAAGGAAGGACTAAGGAGGGAGGGTTGGTCAGGATGGGCTATCGGGGAGTTAGTATGGGGAGGAGGCAAAGAGTAAACAGGAGATGAGGGCAGGAACAACTCTGGAAATAGGCTGGGTAGGAAGGAAAAGGGTGAGTAGATAGAGGGAGTGCAGGGTTGAAGATGTTTCTGATCCAGAAAACAGTGTGCTCATGGCTGAGAGAAGAATCCAAGAGAGGGCTGGCCATAGGCAGGTGAGAAGGGCAGAGGAGAGCTTGGGTCACTGTGCTGGTGAGACTGGGCAGAATGTTCTCCCCTTTTGATGCTCAAAGTTGTGGAGCCAGCAGCAGCAGCCTCAAGCTGGTCATAAATGCAGAACCTCTGGTCTTCCCCAAGGTTGGGGAAGTCACCCACAACCTGACCTGTTTACTCACATCTAGTACCATTACCACTACTACCCCACCATGACAGTTACCA
>PVHX01030185.1:0-16111 GCA_004024805.1 Geosciurus inauris | reverse complement strand
GTATTTTGGACCAAATATGCTGTCAATCGTCCTTCTTGAACAAGTGTTCCTACATAGAATTGACATGAGGATGCCCACATATCCCTGTTTTGTCCAGAAGAGTAATAGCTTATATTTGTGCTAAAGTAATAATTTGTTCTCAAAAGTATTTCAGTTTGGGCTGGGCGCTGTGTCACATGCCTAAAACCCCAGTGGCTCAGGAAGCTGAGGCAGGAGGATAGTGAGTTCAAAGCCAGCCTCAGCAACTCAGAGAGACTCTGTGTCTAAATAAAATGTAAAAAAGGGCTGGGAATGTGGCTCAGTGGTTTAGTGTCCTGGGTTCAATCCTTGGTACCAAAATAAAAATGTATTTCAGTTTGGGTACTTTAAATGGTCACCTTAGTTTTAACTATTAAAGGAACTTTGATCAGTGAAAAGTATAGCTAACTTCTTCCTACAGTCAAGTAGAGATCAGGATAAAAGGGACTTTTTTTCATATCAGAAAAAATTCAAAACATTTAACACAAATATCTCCTCCTCTGCCACAAAGTTTCACATTCATCAACATTCAAACTCCATTAAACCATCAAACATTGTAACAGCAACCTAACCTGCAGTTGTAGAATTACAAGAGGTCTACAAATCTATATATACACCTAGTGCTGTCTATAGATATTTGTCTCATACATATGTAGGTACTATTATGATTAACGAGATTAAAATCCTGAGTTGAAGCACTATAATGAGACAATCTAGAGCAAGAATGCCAATTATATATTTCAGCAGAAAACCCTCAAGTCCAAGAATATATTCCCCAAACTGAAGTATATATTTTTAAAATTACTCAATTGACAAAAGGAAGAAATGATGTGATTATCTGGGAAACTCCACATTTAAGGTAGAGACAAAATAATGAGGAAAAAAGGACATAACTATTCTTGTTATCTTATACTAGTTATCGAAACTTCATGGTGCACACCTGTAATCCTAGCTACTCAGGAGGCTGAGGCAGAAGGATCCCAAGGTCCATGGTAAAGCACCCCTGGTTCAATCTCGAGTATCCAAAAACAAAACAAAACACAACTTCAAGGTATTGTGTAACCTGGATACCTTTTTGAAACCAACAGGCCATAAGGTTTTACAAATCTTTGTGTTATACAAAAATTTTAAAGAAGTAGACTTATAAAAGAAACAGTTGTCCCCATTCTAGGTAGTGGCCCCAATTCTAGCAACTCAATGGTCTTAGATAAGACTGTTCACATTCTAATTTGTAATCCACACTAAGGTAAATCCAGGAAATAGGAGGCTGGTCAGTGATGTGTTCTATTTCCCAGACCACCAGAGGTATGGAAGAAGTAATGACCACATAATATAATTCCATAAATGCACACACCCCATTTAACCTACTGTATTAGTTAACAACTTGCTACACGTTCACTAACCTGAAAGATATTCATCAGCCTAATACTTCCAGGTATTTTACTATTAAGCTATTTCTTAAAACCTTTTCTGATTTTAAATTGCCAAACTGTATCAAGAGCACTAATAGTTGAAACAAACTAACAGAACATCAACATAAAAAAAAAAAGCAGTGGTAATTGCAAGGTAAGTCTCACTCCTTTCATAAAGCAGATTACTTTTAAGTTACCCTCTTTTTTGGGGGGGGAGGAGGAGTACTGAAGATTGAACCCAGAGGCACTTTACCACTGAGCTGCACCCCCAGTCCTTTTTCTTAAATTTTGAGATAGGGTTTTTTTTTTTTTTGGTATCGGGGATTAAACTCAGGGGTACCCGGCCACTGAGCCACATCCCTAGCCCTATTTGTTTGTTTTCTTTTTAAGGTAGACAGTGTCTCACTGAGTTGCTTAGCGCCTTGCCATTACTGAGGCTGGCTTTGAACTCAAGAATTCTCTGGTCTCAGCCTCCCAAAGTGCTGGGATTATAGGCATGCACCACCGCACCTGGTGAGATAAGTTCTTGCTCAGAACCCGAGACTGGACTTGAACTTGCCATCCCCCTGCCTCAGCCACCCCCCCACACACCAGTAGCTGGGATTACAGGCATGTGCCAATACCCTCAGCTAAGTTAAAACTTTTTAATGCAACATAACCTAGAGACTTACTACAACTTTTCATTTTCACTGCACTTCTGATGTAACTGGATAACAGGCAGGCCTAGAGGCATTAAAGTTTGTTGACTTGAATGAGGGACAGACCTGAGATAACATGAAGATTCCACCATTTACTAGCTTTTTAACTGAGGACAAATTACTTTCAGTGCTCTTTATAAGAGTTAACATCCACCAGGTGTGGTGGCACAAGCCTGTAATCCCAGCAGCTCAGGAGGCTGAGGCAGGAGGACTGCGCGTTCAAAGCCAGCCTCAGCAAAAGCCAGGTGCTAAGCAACTCAGTGAGACCTCCTCTCTAAATAAAATACAAAACAGGGCTGGGGATGTAGCTCAGTGGGCTGGACGCCCCTGAGTTCAATCCCCGGTACCCCGCCCCTAAAAGAGTTAACATCCTCAGGCGGCTTTGTAGTAGCACACAAGCCCTCAACAGAAGTTAGTTATGAATTTAGGCTATCCATCCCAGTTTGCCTGGGGTAATTCAGGTTTCCACCTGTTGTGCAGGAATAACTATTAACAATGTTCCTTTTGCTTTTAAAAGTGTCCTGGTTAGGACAATAAATCTGTGTGTTTACTTTAACAATGATGAAGATAATAAAAGGAACTAGCATCAATTAGGGTATTATATACCAATGACTTTTTGAATCTTGAAGGGGAAAAAAAAATCAAACACCACACACAATAATGTAAATTACATTCCTGTAGGATATTCTGCTATTTCATTTAGCTATTCACTGAAATTTATAAGCTACTTTATTTTTATACTTATGTTGTTCTAACAAGGCAACAATATTTTTTGTTCTTTCTGTTCTATACAGGTACTGGTAAACTTCAGATATTACATTAAAAGAGTAAAATTCACATATAAAGCACTGGTGAGTTCAGGTACTGCGAAACATTACCCTTTGAATTCCCAGTGATAAGTACCCATTCTCATCATGAAGAATGCCCAACACCAACTAATACATATCAATGAGCCCATCCAACCACAGGGCCTGTAAAACAGAACAATAAATATTTGTAAACATGCATTCTACATATAAATCATCAGGAGACGCAACAAAAAGTAAATTACCTGACTGTTATGACATAGTATTGAATTACAATAAACTGGATTTTAGTTTTCTTCACACTCTGCTCTAGAAAAAAAAAGAATCCATTATTCTTCCTCTTTTATAAGATACACATTTTCTTTTTGAAATAAGACATCCTTAAAAAATACACATCCTATGTATTTTAGTTACACAACCATAACCCAACCTAACTCAATATTAGTACTAGGATATTTGGGGAGATCAAGAAGGTGAGAGGGAACCAGGTATTAGTATAAGATTTCCTTTAAAGGCTGAGAGGCAATCTACTTTTTAATATAAGCTTGCTTAAAATAGGCCTTTCCTTATCAGACCAGTAATTATTTTCAGATTCTGATAGTCACTTTCAAGGACTTATTGGGCACATTTCACTAGCTAAGGCAGGGACTAAGGTACTTTAAAAATCACCAGGACATCTTAAGCTAAAAAACATTCGTGACATTTTTCAGTAAGAGGAGTCTGTCCTACAATTGTATTTTAAGAAGGGTTTGGATTCATCTTTTTGGGTACTTAACCTATATTTTCAGTTTAGAAAACTATCTGAGTAGGGGGCAGGCCTATAACTGTGCCTGCCTGCTCTCAAGTCCTCCAGGACTGATACAATATACCTGATGGGGGTGACATGAGTAGTCACTTTGTAATCACCAAGAGCCAAAGAAATGGTTAGTAGTACATTTATCATTTTTCCCTCTCTTCAACCACCCAAAAGCACTGCGGTTAATTCTGACTCAGGAATTGCAGGCTCCTTATTTCCAGCAAAAATTTACTGTGAGGCCTTGCAAACGGTGCATGACAAGCTGATATAAATACTTCCTTTTGCCCCCAAACGAAAAAATGACCTAAATAACAAGTCGGCTAGGCCTCAGATTCCCGGACTAACCTGTGGAATAAGTATGGTGAAACTGTCTAGGGAAGGAACGTGGCTGTCTCCTCCATCTTGAAATTAATCAGCATAAGGGAAAAAGGGACTGAGTATTCAGGAAGCAGAAGCCCAACCGGTTAATACTAGTTACTTAGCTATGGCGTACGTGGCAGGTACCGCCCGCAGAAGCAGAGAGACCCTTAGGCTTTTTTGTGGGGGGGGAGGGGTTGGGTTGTTGGGAGGATTGAACGGAAATTAACTTGAAAATAATTTGGCCAAACTACTACCCTTGCCCAGGGAAAAACAACAAACATGCAGAAGCTTTTCCCTTCCTTTGGGGGGATCCTTCCAGTGATAACTGGCAAAGGATACACCAGGGTTATAAGAGTAAGGGAGTAAACCACAGTTGCCTCAGATCCTCAGGGAAGATGTCATCGCGGCCCCAGGGGGCGCCTAATTGGTAATGCCCTGCATAAGGGCTCAAAATGGGGTTTTGCAAATCCTGGGAAAATCTAAAGGCCCAAAAGTTCCCAGCATCTGACTCGGAGCAGCCTGATATTACCCCTTTCCCCAAACCTGAGCCCGCCATGTAAAACGCGGGGTGGAGAGGGAAGCCTCCCAAGAAAAACCTGAGACACTCTGAGATTCTCACGCCCGAGGCCAAAAGTCAAACACCGCCTCCCCTTAATTCTTAAGGCTCTGGAGGGCCTGGGCTGCGGCTCGCGGGGCCACGGAGAGGAACTACTACCCACCTCCTTCCCCTTCTTCAAAGAGCCGGACGAGTACACCACCCAACTAAAATGGCAGCGGCGACTACGCCACGGAGCCCCCCGCAGCAACGGGCCTGGGGTCCGGAGGCGGCGCTGAGCCTCTGCCACGACGCGTCACTCGGGCCATTTTGAGAGAACGCGGCAGCCGTGGCTCTGCTGTCTTCCTCTCGCTCTACATCCATTTCTCAGAGGATTCCCATGTCTTCACTTACTCGGTTTTAGGGTCAGGATCTGACTCGGTTGTTTCGGCCGTCGCCGCTGAGGCTCCTCTGCGCCTCCCCAGCCGCCGCTCTCAAGCCCGCCTCCGATGAGTCGCTGGTTGAGACCCGCCTC
Source organism: Geosciurus inauris (assembly GCA_004024805.1). NCBI lineage: Eukaryota > Metazoa > Chordata > Mammalia > Rodentia > Sciuridae > Geosciurus > Geosciurus inauris. The sequence continues at coordinate 10,951 of PVHX01030185.1, read as the reverse complement.
TACCCCAGCGCCTGCTCGGAGACGTTGCTCAGGCAGCCATTATCTTCCCCATTGTTACCAAGCAGCGACAGGAAACGACTGCCCACAACAGGAAGTGATGATGCCGCGTCCCAGCTCCGCAGCTCCACTCCCAGCCTGCTAGCCAATCCCAGTCGATTCCTTGAAAAGGCTCGGCGGGCAGAGGAGGGGGACGGCAGACGACGCGGCAAGGCGGGGGTGGGTTTGGAAAAGGAAAGCTGCTATGACGCCCACCATGTGACAGGCCCCACCCTCTTCCGCCATTTTGAATTGTGGCGAGAAATTCGCGTTCTGAGAATTGTGGGAACCTTTGCTTTCCCATTTTGTAAACTGAAGGACGTCACCGTCTGGCTGCTTCAAGCCTTTTTCAGAGAGCGTGAAATGTGCTATTAGTCTAACCTGGCATCGTTTTACACAGTCCAGACCAGCTTATACAGCATCCTACATTTTATCCGACGTATATTTATTGAGTTGAGAAAAGTCAAGTACAACAAAATTTAAAAGTAAGATAAAAATAGACTAAAACCTCAGTTCTCGTAGCTCTTGATAATCCACTAGGGATGGATAGTAATCTTTAAAAAAACAAAACTATTACATTAGCCACTGACAAATGCTAGGGAGAAAAATTGGGTACACGGGGTAAAAGGGGTGAGAAAGTATCCTGTAGGGGCAAATGGGAATTGCAGTGTTTAAAAGTGGTGGTAGACAGTCTCTTTGAGGTGGTAATTCTCTGAAGCACTTGAAAAGGGGTGGTGGTTGTAAAAGGATGGGAAAATCTGATAGGAGTGGAATTCGTCAAAGGGTGCTTAAGGAAGCCTCTCAGATGGTAATGCCTGACCGAATGGAAGGAATGCACCACACAGCATCCAACTCCTTGTCACAGTTAAAAATAACCTTACCCAGGTTTTAGGGGTGCTTTTGCCTCCCTCATATTTCTTGTTTCTGATAACAGCTGGGGTGACTTTCTCATTATTTTTCCAACAAACCTACTTGTTCCCACCTCAACTACTTGACGTAAGCCGGCATATTTTCATTACTTTCCTCATCAAAGCCTCATACCTCCCCAGAGAAAACCTTTCCTGACCACCCTATCTATCATAACGATCTCTCTCATGCCCTTACTTGTTTAATTTTCTGTAAGATACTTATCAAAATATTTGTTTACCTTACCCTTTAGGAGCAGCAATTCTCTGTTTTGTTCACCGTTGTTTTCCCATAAACTGCATAGTAAGCCCCTATATATTTTGGCATAATTCCCCTCTTAGTTATAATGGAGTTTCATGAGCCTGGAATATAAGCAAAATTTCATCCCAAGCCGTTAAAACAATACCCCCTTATATCCTGCTCATCTTGCCAGCAAATTTGATATTTTCATTTTTGACAGTGTGATCTATGATTTAGGTGCTGTATATCTACTCAGTTTTTGTCTTGTTTTCATAATAATGTACTATGACTTGTACCTAGAATGTGTGAAATGAATTCTTCAATGACCTGAGACTGCCAGCCATTAAGCCAGATGTTCAGGTTATGTCAATAACATTAGCCATTCCTTGACATATTCTTGGGGCATAAGTAGTTTAATGTAAAATATGAAATCATAAAAGCCGAGCGCGGTGGCTCAAACCCGTAATCCCAGTACTTAGGGAGGCTGAGACAGGAGAATCACGAGTTCAAAGCCAGCCTCAGCAAGGAGGAGGCTCTAAGCAACTCAGTGAGACCCTGTCTCTACATAAAACACAAAATAGGGCTGGGGATGTGGCTCAGTGGTCGAGTACCCCTGAGTTCAATCCCCAGTACCAAAAAAATAAAATAAAATAAAATCATAAAAGAAGTAGAAGAAAATATAGGTGAATTTTCTATGGCCTTGGGGATGCAGAAGGACTTCCTGAGTATAATAAAAATCCACAAAGGGAAAGCCTGATAAATACAATTTCCTAAATATAAGTAAAGCTTCAGAATGTTAAAATACAAGGTAAATAAAGTTAAATGACAAACTGTAAAAACTATAATTTCAACATGACATATGATAGCTAAAAGGTAATGTTACTTTATAATAAAACTAAAATGACAAAATGGCAAAATTGAATATATATATATATTAAACATAAATGGCTAAATATCACTAGTCTATATTAAACTATTATAAATTGATTTTTTTAGTGCTGAGAGTTGAACCCTTCTGGCATCTAAACCAATGCTCTCACTGAACTACATGCCCAGCTCTAATTTTTTAAATTGAAGTTTTTAAAAATAAGAAGCCACTCAGGTATGAATAGAATCACGAGTCACCTAAATTTATAAATAAAAATCAGTTTTTAAAAAGATAAATATTCCAGTTTTAAAATGTGCAAGGGGGCTGGGGTTGTAGCTCAGTGGTAGAGCGCTTGCCTAGCACATGTGAGGCACTGGGTTCAATCCTCAGCACCACATAAAAACAAATAAAAGGTATTGTGTCCATCTACAACTAAAAAAATTAAAATAAAATATGCAAGGGCACAAATGGGCAATTCAAAAAAAAATTTGACTGAAAGCATATGAAAATATATTCTGTCTCACTAGTAATCAATGAAAATAAAACTGATTTCTCTTTTTTGCCTATCAGAATGTCCAAGACATTTAAAAACTTGTTAAGTATTGATGAAGATCCTATGAAATGGACACATTAAAAGAAAGAAAGAAAAAATAATGAAATGGGCACATTTGTATGCTTAGTGATACCAACTGATGTAACTTTTTACAGGCAATATGTTAATGTGTATCAAAAGCCTCAATATACCCATACTATTTGACTAACAAGTCTCCATTCAGATATTTACTTGCAGGAAAGAAATGGACAAGTTTGCAAATATGTATCTGTATATCTCAAAGAGGCTAATTGTAGTGTAGATTGTAATATGAAATGTTTAAAAATCCAAAATGATAACTACTCAACCATAATTACATAGTCTACACAGTAGACTACTACGTAGGCATTACAAATGAGTAGCATTGGGGGATGGGGGTGTGGCTCAGTGGTAGAGCACTTACCTAGCACGTGTGAGGCATTGGGTTCGATTTTCTGCACCACATGTAAATAAATAAAATAAAGATCCATTGACAACTAAAAAATATTTTTTAAAAATGAGTAGCATTAAGGTTGGGGATATAACTCAGTGATAGACAGCTCACCTATCTTGCTTAAAGTCCTGCATTCCACCTCCAGTGTGCCCTCCCCCAGTAGCATTTGTTCAGGTTATAACTTTAGTGAGAAAAGCAATTTACAAAAGAATGTGTATGGTTAATTTTTATATTAAAAGATATGTATAAATATGCCTAGAAAAAGTCTAGATGAGTATACATGCAAATGAAATGTTATCTGAATCAATCACTTAATTTAGTTTCTATTCAGACTAATTGCATTTCCCTTGTTATTTATAAGTGATCTTCAAATGTCTTTTACTACTCTTGATCAAGTGACCTTTAAGAAAAAATAAAACAATGTCCTTCTGTTCATTTCAAGGATACCTGGGTTGTTTGGAAGGGATATATATTAGTAACTATATCAACAAGAGCACACACAAGAAGACCCTACCTTGTGGCAAGTACTGACATTGAACAAATACTTATCCAGGTAATTAACATTACAAAGAAGACCTGTGTACAAATGTAAGTATATAAAAGGAAACTTTAAGAGAAGCTGCCATTTTTAGCTGAGACCTGAAGGGAGAATGACGTTTTAGGAAGATAAGGGAGGAGCCTTGGGAGAGGGAATAGTATTAATCACTCTGGGGGTGATTAAGTGGAGCCTGGGGAACTGAACTCAGGAGTACTCGACCACTCGACCACTGAGCCACATCCCCAGCCCTATTTTGTGTTTTATGTAGAGACAGGGTCTCACTGAGTTGCTTAGCGCCTCGCCATTGCTGAGGCTGGCTTTGAATTCACAATTCTCCTGTCTCAGCCTCCCTAAGTGCCAGGATTATAGATGTATACCATCGCGCTCTGCTAAAAAATTAGGTTATTTTCTGTAGCAAATATTCCATTTTATCTTCTTCACAATACTCATCACATTGGAATTTATCTGGTCTTTTTATTGATTTTATTTATATCTTTATAGTCTGTCAGTCTCCCCGCTGACCCGCCCCATCCCTCTAAGTGTAAGCTCCGTGGGAACTGAGGATTTGCCCTACCCCCCTCATCGCTGTTATTTCATAAGCCTAAAATACCTAATAGGCATTCAATCAATATTTCTTGAATGAATCACGAATTAGCTTGAAGTTCATATTACAGATTTTGTATCCTATCCTAACAGCAATGGGGCTGTTAAAAAGTTTTAAAAAGAATGAGCCATATTATCCAATTAAAGTTTTTTTAAAGCTCAGTGGCTTGGAACTGGGGTTGTGGTGCAGTGGTAGCGCACTCGCCTAGCACGCGTGAGGCACTGGGTTCAATCCTCAGCACCACATAAAAATAAAATATATTCTGTCCGCCTACAACCAAAAAATAAATATTTAAAAAAAAACTCAGTGGCTGCTGTGTGTTTGAAACTGAATTTTTCTTGATAGCAGATAAATTCACTGGTTTTAAGATTCATTACCATTAAGAAGCTCCACTGGCTGTGTGAAAAAAAAAGAGATCCACAAAATACCAGTTTATTTAGTTTAGGTACTGCCTCCCCTTACCTGCTTTATTGGGGATTGAACCCAGGTGCACTCTATTGCTGAGCTAACTCTCCAGAACATTTTTTTTTTTTTGGTACTGGAGATTGAACTCAGGGCAACTCACTGAGTTGCGTAGTGCCTTGTCATTGCTGAGGCTGGCTTTGAACTCTCCAGAACATTTTTATTGTGAGAGTCTTGCTTAGTTTCCGAGGCTGGCCTGGAACTTGCTTTTACAGGCATGTGTCCCTGAGCCAGGGGGTGCTTTATAAAAAAAAAACTTTTGAGGGGAGGAAAAGAGGAAGTACTAGAAACTACAATGAAGCAAATTATAGTCCATGCATTTATGATTACATCAAAATGAATCACACTATAACTATAATGTACTAATGAAAATATTTTAATATATATATTTTTTTGGTACTGAAGATTGAACTCAGGGGCACTCGACCTCTGAGCCCCATCCCCAGCCCTATTTTGTGTTTTATGTAGAGACAGGGTCTCACTGAGTTGCTTAGCACCTCGCCATTGCTGAGGCGGGCTTTGAACTCGCGATTCTCCTGTCTCAGCCTAGTGCTGGGATTAAAGGCTTGCGGCACCACACCCGGCTTAAAATATTTTAAAGTAGAATCACAAGTCAAAGTCAATTTAACCAGAAAACAATGTCTACCTCTTGGTACTTCTGTTTTACCAAATTTGCTCTTTTAGGAATTCACAATAAATAAAAATATGAACTCTAAATATTTTCTTCAATTTGACCAGAGGAATAGGATAACAGGATGGAAACGAACAAGGGAAAATAATGTTTGATTAATTAATTTTATGTATTTATTTGTGGGCTTGTGGCCTAAACCCAGGGCCTCATGCATGCCAAGCAAGGGCTCTATCATGGTGCTACACCCCCAGCCCTCTGATTCATTAATTTATTCATTTAATTAAGTCATTAATTCAGTAAGTATTGTGTGCCCCATGGCTCTATGCTAGGCTTTGGGACTATAGATACAAAAGACACAATCCCTGTCCTGAGCACAGTTCACAAATTAGGCTGAGCTACAAGGATGACAAGTTCGAGTCTGGCCTGAGCAAACTAGCAAGACCCTGTCTCAAAATAAAAAAAAACTAAAATAAAATGGGCTTTCAGTGTAGCTCAGTGGTTGACTTCTGGTTCAATCCTAGTATTTAGAAAAAAAAAAAAAAAAGGGACCTGCTGGGAGAGTGGAGTTCAATCTTCAGCCATTTTGTAAAGAGGTGTGGAAGCTAATGCTGATGCATTTATTCCATTGCTGGGGCCCAGGTAATACTCTTTAGGAGGTAACTCATAAGTCTTAAAAATGAATATTAGGGAGTGAAGCACACAAAGCATAAAAGTAGAGCCCTTTTGTTCTTACCATCTGTACAAGGTATTTTTAGCTGAAAAGCCTGAAAAACAGCATCTTGTAGATTTGCCTTAGGCTAGTAGTAAAGCTTAGGATTGCTTTTGTTTCTAACAGAACAACCGCTTTTAGCTGGGACTCCATGTACGTGCCGAGGCACAGGGCAAATGCCTGGTTTAAACTGTCATCGTTATTGAAAATCTTTAGATTCCAGAGAGCTCAGTTTATCTCTTTGAAAGACTATATTGTGATGCATATTGTTCCTCCCACAAATAGCCTGTAACTGAATTAACTGGCATTGTTATCCCCCAGTAAAATATACTCTAGAAATAGGAAGTACTATTGCAAATATTCTGCCATAAGTAGAAATAAAATATGCTTGGCTAATTACATTAGTATCACAGGAATTCAGAATAGATTAATTCTCATGCCTTTCCCCCACCCAGCTATTACAACAGTGATGAAAATTCTCTCTTTACAGTCTATGCTTTATGGGAATTTTAAAGTAACCTGCCTGGTGAAGCAGTATTAACCATCTTACCTATTCAAACACAAAGGTTCACATGCTCTGGTTTAGAAAGCACAACGGTTTTACAACTCATACCAAAGCAACTAAAAAGTAATCTTCATGTAACATATTGAAAGCAGTACAAAAGAGAAAAGACAGAGGCATGGACTTAGAGAGGACATGTTATCTCCAATTAGTGAAGATATATTTATTTGAAGGGCTAGAAATTGAGTAATCTATTTTAATAAATGGGTTCTCTGCTGTTTATTTAAATTGTGAAGAATAAGATGTTTAAAGTTAGATTAGGGCTGGGATTGTGGCTCAGCGGCAGAGCGCTTGCCTTGCATGCGTGAGGCCCTGGGTTCGATCCTCAGCACCACATACAAAGCAATAAAATAAAGACATTGTGTCCATCTACAACTAAAAAAATATTTAAAAAAAAAAAAAAAAATAAAGTTAGATTAGGTTGACTATGGACTATCTCTGACATCAAAACAACTACATACCAAGTTTCTCTTTGGAGACCAGATGACCCATCTCTGCTTCTTATCTCCAGTCTCCTTATTCACCATAAAAACCTCAAGCCCATCACATTTCCATAGAGGTCAGCTGGAGGTGATATCGCAGGTTACCGGGTGATGAGGTCTGCTCCTTTACATGTTGAAGTTTGAACGTTAGAGAAGCACACCAAGGCAAGCATTTAAGCAGGGTTTATTTAAAAAGGGTAACATAGACTTCTCCTGGGAGGGAAAAGGGGGCCATAGCTGGTATCCTGGTATCCCCAGAAGTATATGTGTTTTGCCTTTTTATATGTCCCAGGCTTCCTTTGTTCTGCTCTCTTCCCCTTATCTCTCTCCTTCCTGCATACGTGACTAGGCCCAGGAGATGCTCAGTGGAATGGCCAAAAGGTGAAAAGCTGATGAACAAATGTGGAATGATCTGGGCAGGAAGGGGGCATAATTATGGGACAGGTTACCTTAGCAATATGTTGGAGAAGGGCAGGTTATCCTGACAAGGGTGGAGGAAGAGCTCTGAAGGCATTAACATTTCAATACTTCTCCAGCTTCCCAGACCCAAATTGGCCTCCCTGATCTGACCTGACTCAATTTACCTATCTACACTGACCCATCTCTTATCTTGAGTCTCCTTATTCACCATAAAAACCTCAAGCCCATCACATTACCATAGAGGTCAGCTGGAAATACACTTAGATCTTCACCTGCAGTGTTCTCCACTCTCCCAATATCTTCCTCTGAACCCTTTGGGGCTGTGCTTTCATTATAATACTTTCCCCTGCTTTCTCAGTCTCTTCATAGGAATGTCTCTCATTTTAGCATTTTGACTGAAAAGAGCCAGTTTCCAAGAGACCTTCCCTCCCACAAGGACTCAGCAAGAGCAAAGTTCCAAGTGCAAATTCCCATCCTCTATCTCAACACCCCCATAGGGGAGAGGTGAGAGGAGTACTTAATTAAAATGCAGAGTAAAGCCCTGCTCCAGGATTCTAATTCAGATATTTTAGGGTAGAAATTAGGATTATTTATTTATTTGTTTATTTTCTGATACTGGGGATTGAATCCATGGGAGCTTTACCACTGAAATACATCCCCAGCCCTTTTTATTTTTCATTTTGAGACAGGGTCTCGCTAAGTTACTTAGGGCCTCACTGAGTTGCTGAGGCTGACCTCAAACTTGTAATCCTCCTGCCTCAGCCTCCCAAGTTGCTAGGAATTGAGTCATGCCCCTTCATGCCTAACTGGAATTTTGTTTTTAAATAAACCCTGCAAAATATTCAGACACAGGTTATCTGCGGAGAAGTGTTTGCAAGACAGACTTTAGTTAAAACAATAATAGCTGCCGTTTACTGTGTTTCTACTCTGTACCGGAAAAATGCTCATTAATTCTAATTCTATCAAAAGACCTTGAAAGATGTTTAGAGCATTTTATAGTTGAGAGAAATGATGCCCCAAGTAGTGAGAAACAATAGCAAAACCAAAATTTATTGACAATTGCATGACTAGTAAACAGGAGATATAGGTTTAGACTCTTAAGTGCATGCTACTTTTTTTTTTGGTAATAGGGGTTGAACATAGTGGCATTTTACCACTCAAGCCCTTTCTGTTTTTTAAAATTTTGAGACAGATTCTTGCTAAATTGCTGAGGCTGTCCTCACACTTGCGATTCTCCTGCCTCAGCCTCTGGAGTCCCTGAGATTACAAGGCATGCACAACCTCTCCCACATTAAGTGCATGCTACTTCTAACAAACCAGATCTCTTAGCTCCAAAACCAGGTCTCAACTGAATCATAGGTTTAGAAAATATTTCTCTTTTTCACATCGGAGTGGTAATGTGCCAATATAACAGCAAGGTTTGAAAGAGGAACATCTCATACAGTAATGTGAATGATGAAGCAAATGAACCACAAAAGGAACATGAAAATTTTTTCCTTTTTTAGTTTCTTTAATTTTTTTTTTGTCCTGGGGATCATACCCACCACCCTGCATGTGCCAAACACATGCTCTATCACTGAGCAATACCCCCAGCCATAATGTTTTTCTCAAAGACATTTTAAAACATGGAATACTTGACTGTGCTAGCAATTTAATTCCTCAGAATTTCTGTATATCTTGTAATTTCTAAATATCTTGAATGGTCATGGTCTTTTCAAATATAAGTTCTCTCTCCTCCCTTTCCACCCCACCCCTACCACCTCTTACTCTCTCTGTTTATTGAAGAAATCGGCCAGAGTCTGGTTGTTTATTTGGCTCAGTTGGTTGCTTTTTTCTTGGTGGAAGAAAAGCACTTGGAAATACCTAGAAAAAGAATGCAATCAGGAAAGCATGGGCAGTCTTCAACTTCTTCTAAGACCTCAAGATAATCCAGCTGTGAGAAAATGGCTATAAATCTTCCATAACTCTGTAGTTCACAGAGGAAATTTAATGCTGTTTAAAAATACACCTGATTACTTACATGTATGAGTAGGTAATAAAAATAATATTTGTTGTACATTTCAAATGTGTCAGGCTGTGTACTAAGTATCTTATTTAAGGTTCACAACTAAATCTGTGGTATAGGCATATTATAACCCATTTTACAGCTGGGAAAATTAAAGTTTAAAGTAAGTATATCGGACTAAGGGTATAACTTATTGGTAGAGTGGATACTTCACATGCACAAAGCCCTGGGCTCCATCCACAGCACACACAAAAAATTACTTTATTTGCACAATACAGCTAGTAAATGGAAGAAACAATTATAAAATGAGTCTTTCTGACTTTAGTGTCTAGACCATGTGCTTACACACTTTGTCAAATCTCTGCAAACCAATCTTTCAGGAAAGCAACACACACTAGGCAGAAAAAGAATTGGACACACTCGCATGATTCAGAATTGAGAACAGAATAGAGTATTTTAATTTTGAATGCTTTTGTTTTTTCCATGGAGCACTGGGCCAACAGATGCATCCATTCTTCAAATATTAAGTGCTCAATTCTTTATTGCTTTTTCACGTTGAATGGTGGCCAACCTGCACTAGTTTGAGCACTAAGTGGAGAAAAATAAATAACCTTGTGCTCCTTTTTACTCAGAGCACTATCTTCTCTATCCTGGTTTCTCAATTACTCCCACACTTGGAAGGCACACTTGTGCTTTCAAGGAAAGGGTTATTGCTTGAATGGGCTTTATTTTGAAGACCTAAAAACTCTCCTTGATAGAAATGAACCCGTTTCTTGAAGAGTAAAGAATAAAGAGTTTCTCTGAATCTGGATGTCAGAGGCTTGGCATCCTTGGGTACAGCTCCATCTTGGGTGACTCTTCCATATTTTTTCATTTGTTTCTTTCTTCCTTCTCCCTCCTGGCCCTGTTCTTCTTTTTTTTTTTCAGTGCTGAGGATTGAACCCAAAGCCTCATGCATGCTAGGCAAGTACACTACCACTGAATTACACCTCTAGCCCTTTTTATTTTGAGACAGGGTCTTTATAGAAAAATTGCCGAAGTTCCCCTTAAACTTGGCAACCCTCCCACTTTAGCCTTCCAACTTGCTGGGATTATAGGTGTGTACCACTGGGCCCAGCTATTGTTCCATTTTTTTTGAAGAAAATCTTCTAGAAAAAGATACACAGTAATACAAATATCATACTAAGAAATATAACTGGATTTCCTGAGCCCTTTTTTGGTCCAGAACTTGATTCAGCAAGAATCAAAGAGTCATAAACAGAATATCACACTTAGGCATCAGGGTAGATGGACGTCATTTTCCATTAGTATTGTCAAAGGACAAAATTACAATATATTTCATTTTTAAAGATATTGACTTTATTTGCAATTCTAGAATTGGGCAACACCTCATTCCACAAAATAGAATGTGTTCCAATAACTGAGCATAATAGGTGGTTTTATGAACAGAGAAAGCAAAAAAA
>PVHX01030183.1:0-16115 GCA_004024805.1 Geosciurus inauris | reverse complement strand
ATTCATTTCCATTTAACAACAAGTCTTTGGCACCCTCTGTGTACCTCACAGTCCCAGCTCTGTCATTCTACTACAAGCTGAAAAAGCTTACGCTCCACATATTGACCGCACTGGATTATACTTTTCTCCTTTGTTTGTAAAACAGGGACTCAACACTTCTGCCTTAGAAATGCTCACCCAAGGATTCCCCCTCATTCTCTGCCAACAATAGAATTTAGGGCAACTGATCAGAGCATGCAGTTAGTAGACCGGATGAAAAGTCATTTCTCATGGGGTTATTTCTGCCTCTCGTGCTTCATTACACAGAAAATCCACTTCTCTGTGTCTTAATTTCCTCAACTACAAAGAAAGAAGAAACTATGTCTTTTGTGAACACAGGAATAAAGATTCAATGACTAAGTTTAATGGGTGCATTTAATTTTCTACCTAGATCTATTACTCAATACATTGTAATTTGAATAAAAGTGTATAGTTTTAAGATTGCCAACGTATGAAACCTAAACATTAGGATCCACTAATGTGAGCACAGGTATGACTATAAAAGTTCTTTTGCATATCATTTGAGAAATATTTCATGGTACCACAAGAAAGAGAATGAAAATGACTCTAGGCTGAATTTAAACAGTTATGTTGAAAAACCATGGGAACGTGAAAGAATAAAATTCTCAAGGAATCAACTCAACAGATAAATCCTTGATCTCATCTTTGCACTATGTAAATATGGCAAGTCAGGTAAATTGTTCTTTACTTAATGCTTCTGGATATTTCTCTCAATAAATATTTGGTAGGGGTTTTTTTTTCTCTTTTTTGAGAAATGGTTTATACAGCCTTGTCTGAAAATCATCTCTTTGCATGTGATAAATGTCTTAATTTTTCTGGGCTCAGTTTCTCTGTGCAAATGAATGTACAAAGCAGACAAGATATTTAAGTGGCACATCAGCTACCACTTACTCATTGCAGGCATTACTAATCAAATGTGGAAATCTTTCCTGTTGAAAGGATCATTTTCATCACAGAATATTTCTGGGCTCCATTTTAGTTGGTTTTATTTAATGCTGACTACATGCCAAGCACTATTTTAAATGTTTACCTGTATTAACTAGTTTAATTATGATACATTCTATGAAGCACAACTTATTTTACAGATTAGAAAAATGAGGCCCCAAAATTTATATTTAGTAAGCAACATAGCCTGAAATCAAGCAGCTTATGCTTTTCTCCACTTGTTGTTACTTTTACTTTGCCTGTGAGCTCTTTAGAGTCTTCTTCAACACAAATACTATGATTAGTACTGAAAACCTGCCACAAACTTTTGATAGTGATAAGTATCCTTTGCTCTTTGTAGACTTTTTTGTTTTGTGTTTCTGTTCTTCGCAGTTTTATTCCCAGCACCGAGTCCAGGGCCTGGCATAAAACGGACATTCATTCAATATTGATTGAATAAGTAAATGCTGCCATCTCTATAGCTGGTATTATTAAAATACGCTTTTAAATTTTTCTTTTTATGCCACATCAGGCTATATTCTGCACCATCCACGTTGATTTGTTGATTATTGTCTGGTGGCATCGGATTCAGTTCTATCAATGTTCTATCTTAGATCTTCATTAGTGTGATGTTTACTCCCATAGTAACAATTTCTTTGGACCCCACATGCAAGAGTTCAGCCACAGGGAATCCTTAATTGTAGGAGTGGTAATGATGCTTTGCATGACCTGACTTTTGCCATGCAAGAGAAGCAGCCTGAAATGAGAGTGGTCAATTGCCAATCTGAGAAAGGCAGGGAGTGACCGAGGAGCAGATGCTCTTGAGGATAATTAGTAGAGACTTGCAGTGACTTAAGTGCTTATTTAACTAAAAAGGGAAATAGAACAGGAGCCCAAATTGGATTATTTTGTGGGGATTTCATGGTGAGTCACTAAACAGACCTTAACAGTGACACAAATGGAACAAATTAGTAAGTCAGTGTTTATAGTAAAGCATGAAGAATTTGAGTCAAGGTTACTCAAAGCCAGTGACCTACCTCACCCTTAATTTCTCCTAACCCTTATTTCTTATGCTTTAACAGAATAAACTGTGACCTAACTTACTTCAATTATAGATGATCATATAAAATCTATAAACAAGAAGAAAAGCACATTTGGTGTGTGATTATCAGAGATTTTTTTTTTAAACAAATAATGACAAGTGTATTTGAGAATTAGATTGCAAAAAGATTGCTTTACAAATTTCCTGGCATGTATGTCTGATAACCATGACTTGACATGATTGGGTTTCTTGCAAATGACATCTTGAATCCAACAAAAAAAGCTTTGGGCAGTTTTGAATAATGGAAATAAAAGCATGCTGACATCAACTGAAGTGTTGATAAGAAAAGAAGTAGGGCAGAAAGATATCCTCAAAAAAGGCCACCAGCGGGAGCTAAGAAGAATCAAAAAAGGGGAGGTGCCCAGGGAGAACTCCTGGCTGATGCTAATTGTACTATGGCCACCACCTGCGTTGTGATCCTTGGTGGCTGGTACAACTTCTCCCAAAGCATGGATTATCAGTTGCCACCCTCCACAGATAATTCAGCACAGCTCTGAGAGGAAAGCATTCCATGACTATACTGAGTTGAGAGAAAGGAGTGTAAAATAAGATGGAGATACTGTTGTCATATTATGAGGGAAACAGCATTTATTTTATTGAAAAATGAACAATATTGGGAGACACAGTAAGATGGAAAAAGAAGAGAGTGTGTATTTAAATGCTACTGAAAGTTTGTGATCACAGGAGGTAACAGCATAAAAAGATACCAGCTGCTCATATAGTCAGATGGCCCCTGACTGGTACAGCAGTGGTTTGTGACAGTTCCAAAATCAAATTGTGAATTTTGCCTATGAATTTTCAAGATGCCTTGACTGATATTCCCCTTCCTGGGCAGCCCCTGACCCAGCTAGCCTTCTTTATTTTTTTTCTCATTTAATAAACATAAATTTATTAAAGACGTTTCTAAGAAAAAAATTATATTGATGTTAAATTAGCTGCTTTCTTATTGGTATATAAGATATTTCTTACAATCAATTGTACCATAGAGTAAATAGAACTCAGTGTAAAAAAAAATACCTGTGATAGGATTCCTTAATCAAACAATGCATTGTGTTCACAGTTATTTATCTAACACAACATAAGCTATCTTGTAAAAAAAAAGTGGTAAAGACTGTCTAAATATTTAAATTTCAAAAATGTACTCTCTCATCTGCATAATTATAATAATTAATTATGAGTTAATACTCTCCAACAGGACCCTAAATCAAATGCTCAGGGATATTAAACTTGATAAAAAGACATCTTGGCTGGTTTACTGGTCTACAGTGTACTACAAAAGACAATACTCTCAAATAACAAAACTACCACAATCACTGAAGCACATAAGGATGCAAATTAGAGGAGACAACACTCAGGAGGTCAGTTGTTCTTTTGTGCAGGAGCCTTCAATGAAACAATTACTATGCACCGTTAGTCCCAAATGGAGGAAGGCATGGTGGCTCTTTCAAGTAGAGGATGTGCTTCTGGTTTTTCTTATTTCCTTGCTTTTCAAGGGGTTGATGGTGGCAGAGAGGTAGGGACACCATCAGAATTCCAACTATATCACCTGGAGGGTGCATCAAAGAATGCCTAGTTTGATATCTTGAACAGCAAAATTTGGAACATCATAACTCCATCTGTCAGACTTCTTTGAAATTCTCTCAAGTTTCAGTTAAATTATGTGTTAGTCAGTTTTTTGTCGCTGTGACCAAAATCCCTTACAAGAACAATTTAGAGGAAGAAAAGTTTCTTTTGGCTCATGATTTCATAGGTTCTGTCTATGGTTGGCTAGCTCCAAGGCAAAAACATCATGGCAAAAGAATGTGGTTGAAGAAAAGCTTTTTAGCTCATGGCAACTTTTGTTAGGATACAGCTATCATTCTCATGCTATTTTATAATAATCCAAAGATCCTTCTTTTCAGACCTGTCCATTTCTAAATGGTTTCCCAAAACTCTTCCTCTCTGTCTTCTGGAGACTGAATGGTGTCCCCTTCCAAATTTATATGATCCTCAATGTGATGGTTTTGAAGAAGGGACCTTTGGAAAATAATTAGGTTTAGATGAGGCCATAAAGGTGGGGCCTCCACAGTGGAGGCCCTCCATAGTATCATGGCCCTAGGAGAACAGACACTACCAAGCTTTTGTTCTCTCTCCATCTGCAGGAACTAAGGAAAGGTCAATTGAGAACACAAAAGAAGGTGGCTGGCTGTAACCCAAGGAAAGAACACTCACAGTTTTGGCACATTGATCTTAGACTTTTAGATTTCAGAACTGTAAGAAATAAATTCTTATTGTTTAACCTATGGTATTTTGTCATAGCAGCTCAAGCTGACTGAGACACCCTCATGGTGTCATCCAAAAATAAAACTAAGGAAGTGTGTGGTACAAAATGCATATCCTTTTAATTTAGGAAATAAAATGATCCAAGTTCTGCCAAGAACAGGTCATGCAGACAGACTAAATACTCAACTACTCTACCCCACAAAATAAGGGATTTGGCTAGATGGTCTGCATGAGTAGTCTGACCTTCCAGGATCTGACAGTTCCAGGATCTTTTTCAAGAGCTGCTTGTTTGTCTAATGAATACAATTGGCATAAGGCCTGTAGGAGACACCTTGAAAAGGGGACTTCTCCAGTATTCATTTATGTTCTCTATGGCATTTATCTCCACCATCAATGATAGAAAAACAAGGGTTGGCAAGTTGACCCTCTGATTCTGCAGCTGCTGACCCCTGGTAGAGAATGTTAGAACAGAAGCTGGCCAGCCCTAGAGGCCTGGGTGAATTCCAGTAACAATAAATATAGCTTGCTTGTGGCCGTTGCCCTGGGTAAGAATGGGATGGCCAGTGGTGACCACCACTGCATGTTGTCATGTACTTCCTACGTCTCCCATTCTGCCTTGCTGATGCTGGCAGTGCTTCTGGAGGTGAGTTGAGTCCCTTAGGATAGACTACACAGTGT
The DNA here is from genome assembly GCA_004024805.1 of Geosciurus inauris. Classification (NCBI taxonomy): domain Eukaryota; kingdom Metazoa; phylum Chordata; class Mammalia; order Rodentia; family Sciuridae; genus Geosciurus; species Geosciurus inauris. The sequence goes on along the minus strand of PVHX01030183.1, from coordinate 11,089 downwards.
GCATGACTGGACATGGCACCTGATGGTGGTTACTGTCAGCATGATAGCTTCTTGGGGATTTCCTATAGGCAAAGAAATCAATTTGGCAAAATCTGAAAGGCAAATGTCTCCATTTCCTGTCATCCAAAGCCTTGAATATGTCCACAGGGTGATGTTCAGGGTATGATGACAATTATTCCCAGGTATTTCAAAAACCTGGGCTCACACTATTCTGGGAACCCTGCATTTCATTATTTCAGTCCCTGACTAAAATGTAAATGGTATATAATTGCAACATTACATTCGGAAAAAAAAAAAAGAGAAAGAAAGAGACTTCTTTTCCTCAGGCAATAGGGAAAGACAGGCAAGTTCAATGACATTCCTTTTAAGTTTTTCTCATCTTTTTCTATGCAACTTTGTCCTTGTTCATCTAAATTCTAAGAGGATGGAGCTAATGTAAAAAGAACTCTGAAATTCATGACAAATGTGAATGACTGAGACAGATAAAGGATGCCTTTCAGAATGATTTGGACCAAAAATAACTTCAGTAATTCTTACAGCTTTCCTGGGAAGCAATGAAAAATCACCCAGAGAGTGCCATATTCACAAGAATAGGACCTTTGCTTCTATAAAACGGAGTCTTAAAATATTGCATATCAGGAAAAGTTTGAAGTGATAGCATAAGACAATGACCAGGATTGGATCTTGGAGAATATTTTAATATCAAATTTTCAAAATCATTATTAAATCTATGGATTTTGTTGCTAGAAAGGCAAATTTTATACAGGAAAAATGTTCTTTTAAATATTAATTTTAGAATTCAAGTGTTTAGAAGAAGGCAGTCTTTAAATTTGGGAAACAATCATGTATCATATCCACCTAAACTTTTGTTGTTGTTTTTTTCTCAACCAGGGGTGACTATGCTTCCCAGGGAACACTGGGTAAGCTCTACAGACATAGTTGCCTGGTCCAAAGTGTCGTGTGGGCACTACTGAATTCCAGTGGCAAGAGACACCACTAAACAATTTACCACGCACAGGACGACCCCACAGCAAAACATTATCCAGCCCAACAAGGCCATAGTGTGGAGACTGAGAAACCATGACTTATGGAATGTACTTTGGAAACATGGCAACAGAGATATTAGTCAAAAGCAGCCAAATCTCCAGAAGAGAGTATTTTCATCAGGTAAGAGAATACGATTAATGATCTGAAAGATATTTCATTTCAGTGCTGATTAGATCCCTTCATTGGATTTAAAATTCATAACATATGATAGTCTCAGAAGTTTACAGATTCCACATGTATTATAAAGAGGATACCCTGTGGGAAATACAACACCCACACTGTCTGGACCCACTCCTAACTATAGGGACTTAAACTAATGGATTTCCAATGGAGATGGAAAAACTAATGGATTTCCAATGGATTGATGGAAAAATATGAGTTTGAAAACTCAGATAAAAAAACACATGAACATTATTTCCAAAGTTCTGGTTGGTTAAATGTTTGCTAAATGGAAGATGCTAACGAACGTCATCCTCACAGGGCTCATGAAGTGGTTTGGAGAACCACATGGTTTGGAGCTTATGAGTATACTCATCACTTAATTATTCACTTTGTTCCTAATATTTTTAGTTGTCAGTGGATCTTTATTTTATTTATTTGGATGTGGTGCTGAGAATCGAACCCAGTGCCTCACACGTGCTAGGCGAGTGCTCTACCGCTGAGCCACAACCCCAGCCCCACTTATGCACTTATTAAAGAGATATTTATTGACTGCCTACTGTGTGTCAGGTCCTGGGATGCCACCAGGCACAGTGATTGGTCATCCTGCTGTGTTAAGATAGAAGTTAAGAGTCAAGATGATAGATGGCCTACAGGGTGATCATAATAGTATGATAATTATTATGGTACATGTGGGGGTATAAGACAGAGGAGCCCACCTAACAATATCTAGAAGTCACAAGAGGCCTCTGAGAAAGTGATTTTAAAGATAAGTAGAATTGTTCAGATTAGGAGCCAGAGTATAGAAGAAGCACAAACAAAATATCATTATTGCCCTCTTTCCCTTAAATAGTTATGAGTCAGGGAATACAAATTAAACAAAATGAGAAAATAAACAAATTAACAAAATGTTCCTTACTATCTCTTATTACTTTAGCTCTATGCTAGGTTTCTGTTCTAACTTTTAGATTTCTGCTTCTGGAAACCATTGCTATAGCATTTCTCAGAAGTTCCAGGATATTCATTGAATTCTTCTTTCTCTAGTTTCCTTCCATTTGCTATGGGATCTAGAGATAAGAATATAAATCAAAGACCTAATTGTGAACAAATATTACTAGGAAATAATTTAAAATATAAGGAAGACTGTATTTCAATAAACAGTTTGCAAACCAAGGGGGTGCAGGATTCCAGATAAATCAAAAGTGTGCTCTGAAAGAATAAAGAGAGGGGATGGTTTACATAGAGTCTCACCCATGTTCCCACTCCAGCCAGCTGGGCAAATGAGGAATGCAAGTGTGCACGTAAAATATTTTTGAATATTTTGATCATTTCAACCCCTGTTAGCTCCCTTATCCTCCCTTCTCTCTGATCCCTTTACTTGTTAAAAATTTTGGTTTATTTTTATTTGTTCAAATAGTTATACATGACAGTAGAATGCATTTTGATACATCATACATAAATGGAGTATAACTTTTCATTCTTCTGGTTGCACATGATGTAGAAGTACACTGGTTGTGTACTTATATATGCACATAAGGTCATAATATCCAATTCATTCTACTACCCTTCTTACCCCCATACACCCTCCCCTCCCTTCACTCCTCTCTATCTCATCCGAAGTACCCTGATTCTTCTTGAAACCTCCCACCCTGTAGTGTGAATTAGCAGTCACATATCAGAAAAAACATTCGGCCTCTGGTTCTTTGGGATTGGCTAATTTCAGTTAGCATGATATTCTCCAGCTTCATCCATTTACTGGCAAATGTCATAATTTCATTCTTCTTTAAGGCTGAGTAATATTCCATTGTGTATATATACAACATTTTCATCACCCATTCATCAGTTGAAGGAATCTGGGTTGGATCCATGGTTTAGCTATTGTGAATTGAGCTGCTATAAACATTGAAGTGGCTGCGTCACTGTAGTATGCTGATTTTAAGTCCTTTGGATATATATATATATCCTTTGGATATATGTTTTGGCACTTTTGCCTAGTATGAGATAACCATATTTATGTGGGTTACTCTCTGTGTCTTCTATTCTGTACCATTAGTCTACATGTCTATGTAAGAAGTGGGATAGCTGGGTCAAATGGTGGTTCCATTCCAAGTTTTCTGAGGAATATCCATACTGCTTTCCAGAGTGGTTGTACCGATTTCTACTCCTACCAAAAATATATGTGTGTACCTTTTTCTCCACATCCTCGCCAACATTTATTGTTGCTTGTATTCTTGTATTCTTGGTAATTGCCATTCTGACTGGAGTGAGATAAAATCTTAGAGTAGTTTTCATTCGCATTTCTCTAATCGCTAGAAATAATGATCATTTTGTCATATTTTTGTTGATCGATTGAATTTCTTCTTCTGTGAATTGTCTGTTCAGTTTCTTAGCCCATTTATTGATTGTTATTTGTTTTTGTTTTTTGTTTTTTTTGGTGTTAAGTTTTTTGAGTTCTTTATATATCCTGGAGATTAGTGTTGTATCTGATGTACATGTGGTAAATATTTTCTTTCATTCTCTAGGCTCTCTCTTCATGTTATTGATTGTTTCCTTTGCTGAGAAGAAGCTTTTTAGTTTGAACTCATCCCACTTATTGATTCTTGATTTTACTTCTTACACTTTAGGAGTCTTTTTAAAGAAATCATTTCCTAAGCTGACATGGTAAAGATTTGGGCCTACTTTTTCTTCTATTAGGTGCAGGGTCTCTGTTCAAGTGCCTAAGTCTTTGATCCATTTTCAGTTGAGTTTTGTGCAGGGTAAGAAACAGGGGTTTAATTTCATTTTGCTACATATGAATTTCCAGTTTTCCCAGCACCATTTGAGGCTATCTTTTCTCCAATGAATGTTTTGGCACTTTTGCCTAGTATGAGATAACCATATTTATGTGGGTTACTCTCTGTGTCTTCTATTCTGTACCATTAGTCTACATGTCTATTTTGGTGCCAGTAAAATACCATTTTTGTTACTATTGCTCTGTAGTGTAATTTAAGTTCTGGTATTGTGATGCCTCCTGCTTCACTCTTCTTGCTAAGGATTGCTTTGGCTATTCTGGATCTCTTATTTTTACAAATGATTTCATGATTGCTTTTTCAAATTTTATGAATAAGGTCATTGGGATTTTAACTGGAATTGAATTAAATCTGTATAGTGTTTTTGATAATACGGCCATTTTGAGAATGTTAATTCTGCCTACCAGAGATCATGGGAGCTCTTTCCATCTTCTAAGGTCTTTAATTTCTTTCTTTAGTTTTCATTGTAGAGGTCATTCACCTGTTTTGATAGATTGATTTTCAAGCATTTTATTTATTTATCTATTTTGAGGCTATTGTGAATGGAGTGGTTTTCCTAATTTCTCTTGCAGTGGATTCATCACTGATGAATAGGAATGCATTTTTACTTATGGGTGTTGATTTTATATCCTGCTCCTTTGCTGAATTCATTTATTAGTTCTGGAACTTTTTTTGAGGATTTTTTTGGATCTTCTAAATATCATTTCATCAGCAAGTAGTGATAGTTTGAGTTTTTCTTTTCCTATTTGTATTCCTTTAACTTCTGTCTTCTATCTAATTGATCTGTCAAGAGTTTCAAGGACACTATTGAATAAAAGTGACTAAAGAGGACATTCTTGTCTTGTTCCAGTTATTAGGGGGATTGTTTTCAAATTTTCTCCTTTTAGAATGATTTTGGCTTTGGGTTTAACATATACAGCTTTTAAAATATTGAGGTATGTTCCTATTATCCCTAGTTTTTCTAGCGTTTTGAACATAAAGGGGTGCTGTATTTTGTCAAATGCTTTTTCTGCATCTATTGAGATGATCATATAATTCTTATCTTTAAGTCTATTGATATGATGAATTATGTTTTCTGATTTCTGTATGTTGAACCAACTTTGCATCCCTGGGATGAACCCCACTTGATTGTGGTGCACTATCTTTTTAATATGTTTTATATGTGATTTGCCAGAATTATGAGAACACTGATACAACATATCAAAATCTCTGGGACACTATGAAGGTAGTGCTAAGAGGAAAGTTTATTGCATTGAGCTCATTTGTTAAAAGAATAGTCAACAAATAAATGACCTAATATTACCTCTCTAAGACCTAGAAAAAGAACAAATCAACACCAAAAGCAATAGGAGACAGGAAATAATTAAAAACAGAGCTGAAATCAATGAAATTGAAACAAAAGAAACAATTCAAAAAATTGACAAAAGTTGGTTCTTTGAAAAAATAAATAAAATTGGTAAACTCTTAGCCACACTAATGAAGAAAAAGAGAGAAAACTCAAATTACTAAAAATTGTGATGAAAAAGGAAATATCACAATGAACACTACTGAAATATAGAAGATAATCAGAAACCATTCTGAAAATTTATGCTCCAATAAAATAGAAAATGTTTAAGAAATTGACAAATTTTTAAAGACATATGAACTACCCAAACAGAATCAGGAGGACATACACAATTTAAATAGATCAATTTCAAGCAAGGATATAGAAGACTGCATCAAAAGCCTACCAATCATGAAAAACCCAGGACCAGACAGATTCTCAGTCAAGTTCTAAAAGACCTTCAAAAAAGAATTAACACCAATACTACTCAAATTATTCTGTGAAATGGAAAATGAGGGAATCCTTCCAAACTCATTCTATGAGGTTAGTATCAGCCTGATACCAAAACCAGACAAAGACACATCAAGGAAAGAAAACTTCAGACCAATATCCCTGATGAACATAGATGCAAATATTCTTTTGATGCATTCTTAATGTTATGTAGTATGTAGAAAAGCCATTGACTGCCCTTTTGTGGTATTTTATTTGTAGCTAAAGATAAGAGAATTTGGTACTTCCCAATAACTATGTTCAGAAAGAATTTTGATGAGTTAGTCAATAATTAAAATAATTTATAAGCAGGTTTGGTCTTAAGAAAACCTGGGGTGGTACTCAGATTTGGTGTAAAATGGAGATGATTTGACTAATTCAATTAGCATTTTATTCTTACTCAAAACTATTAGTGCTGTAAATATTCTAACTAGAACATTTTATCAGGCATAATTTCCAATCACCCTTCACGAAAATGTTTTCAGTATTTTGAACAATTACTAGCTACAGTGGTTATTTGCTAAGTGCGTGCATGCACACACACACACACAAGTACACACCAGCAAATAGGAAAATTTATTTTACTGACCCATACCTTACACAATTGGATATAACTGAAATATTCAGAGTCCAGAGATTCACATGGACCTAGGTGGTACCAAGCATGAAAGGTTTATTGAAACTCTTTGAAGGGAAAGAGGGAATCCTAAATTCAGAAATCACTCCAACTCACAAAGTGACAAAAGAGAGGGGGGATATTATTTTTATTGGTGCATAATAATTACACAGTAGTAGGTTTCATTGTGGCATGTGTGTACACGAACATAAAACATTTTGATCATTTTCATTCCCTAGTACCTCCTCCCTTGCTCTCCCCTCCTGTCTCCCCAAATCCCCTTCTTCTACTCTACTAACTTTATTTTTATTTTCATAAAATACATTTTTTTTCACATTTTCTCTCTTTAGCTTCCACATATGAGATGAAGCATATGGTCCTTCACTTTCTGAGTCTAACTTATTTCGCTTAACATACGTTCTTCGGTTGCATCCATTTCCCTGCAAATGTCATCATTTTGTTAAGGTCAAAATAAAACTTCATTGTGTATACATGCCACATTTTCTTTATTCATTCATCTGTGGATAGACACCTAGGCTGATTTCATAACTTGACAATTGTGAATCGTGCTGCTATTAAACAGAGGGTGCATGTATCTCTGTAGTATGCTGACATTAGCTCTTTTGGGTACATACCAGTAGTATACTGGATCATATGGTGGTTACATTCCTAACATTTTGAGGAACATGAGACAAATATATTTGTACCTGTACTTTGTGGAAGTTTTAAGTGATGATGGGTACGAATTCCCTAAGCAGTAAGTCAGTGTGAAGGGAACCCAGAGTGAGTGCCCCAAGCAGATCTTATGGTAACTAGAACAAAAGCAGTTTTAAGAAAACCACATGTTATTTAATTGTCAGGATTTTAAATATAATGAGTTGTTCTTTTACAAAAAGGCAAAGAGTTTGTATTTATTGGCAAGAAAATAATCTTCATCTAACTTTCAGCTAAAATGAAATTGAACAGAGAAGATGAGCTGATTCATCTTGGTCTTTTTGTTTGAAAATGGGAAAGAAAATACATATTTCTTTCATATTTACTAGAAAGAAAAATAAAGTGTAATGGGCTAAAATGTATACTTTTTTTATTTCAGAAAAGTAGAACATAAATCCTTTGGATTCCCCTATAGAATATGAGCAAAATATCTATTGAATATCTGTGAAATAACACCCAGATGATTCTATGTGAAGTTTAAAATAATTCTGCGACAGGATCATGATGTACATATTTTTATTCTTTTAACGGATGAGGAAATTTCAGCTCAGAATGATTAAAGATTTTTCATAGGACCATAAAGTTATATGGTAAACCAGCCAGATGATTGGAGATAGCTTCAATTACTTGTCCATGTGATTCTGATTATAGTACTAAAAAACATAGCAGAATTAATCCATCTCTTATAGATTTAACAGATTCGTCTACACTACATAAATGCTATAAAGTTTTTCAATGGAAGCCCAGGAGAAGTGCAAAAGGAATAGTTAATATTTGTTTCTGAGTGAAGAGAGGGCAGAAAGCAATAGTTCATAGAAGACGTAGACCAAAAGACAGGAGTCATTCACTTTGCGGGCCTGAGCAGGCTGGTACAGAGATTCATGAAGAACAGTGAAAACCAGAGAGTTAGGAACACCTGGCAGAATTGGCAATGCAGTGGTTCTTTGCCACTGTGTTCATATACAGGGCAGAGGAGATGGGATTAGAGGTGGCCGAGGAAAGTAATGAACAATGAGTCTAGCCAAGCAGGGGAAGAGCAAAAAGTGTTTATTGCTTTTGCTAAGAATTTCAGGTTAAGTTTTTCCAACACTCAGAACCATAAAAATTTTAAGCACATTAAAAATGCTCATACTAAAAGGTCACTCTTTTCAGAAAAGATAGGGTAATGAAGAGCGAGGCTGGGGACTGAAGAATAATTGGGATGTTGTTTTGATTATCCAGACTAGACCATAATAATCAATGTGGGTTGCTTCTTTGTGTTTTCCACACTGTTGCATATCATTTTTAGTGTTGTTATGTAAAGCAACAGTAATATGTAGCTAAAGAGAGAAAATCATTTCAACTGAGAAAAATGATTGGCATTATTTTTCAGAGGAAAATAATTAGTATATTTAATAGAGCAGAACCTTCATAAAAATAATGAAAACGGAATAATGGGCAAAGGAAGATTCAGATGATAATTTCAAGCGGCCATCAAATATATGCAAATAAATGTCCATAATGGCTAGTAATTTATGAATTTAAAATAATAAGGAACATTCTATTATAGGTGTAGCACTTGAAAATAAATCCATATTTGGCAAGGAAATGCTCCAAATAAATGCTTTTGGTGAGACTGATTTGAATTTTGGTAGATTGATTCCATAAATAAATTGGATAATAGCTATAAAGAAGTATACATGTTTTCACATTATTTAATTTAGTATTTAAAGGTTGGGGGGTTTATATGAGTAAACAGAAAAGGAGGTCTAGTATGGAGGCTAAAAGCAAGACTGCTGGGCTTGAATTGCTAAGGTTTAAATCTAACTGCTGAGCTGGGCACCGTAGCACATGCCTGTGATTCCTCCTGCCTCAGCCTCCCAAGCTGAGGTAGTAAGATAGCCTGTTCAAAACTAGCCTCAGCAAAAGCGGGGGACTAAGCAACTCAGTAAGATCTTGTCTCTAAATAAAATACAAAATCAGGTTGGAGATGTGGCTCAGTGGTTAAGCACCCCTGGGTTCAATCCCTGGCACATACATACATACATACATACATCGGACTGTGCATGGTCTTTCATAAGTTACATAACATCCACCTCTCAGTTTCTTCAACTGTAAAATGTGAATCATGATATGACCTGCTCATTCCTTTCTAAAGCTTCAAAATATATCCCCTTGTGTATAGGTACTACATTTTGTTTATCCATTCATCTATTGATGGACATTTGGGCTGCTTCCACCTTTTGGCTACTATAAATAAAGCTCATGCATATGGGTATATCAACACCTGTTCAATTCCCTGATTTCAGTTATTTGGGGTACATATCCAGAATCAAAAGTGCTAAATCTGATGGTAATTCTGTATTTAATTTTTGGGAGGAAGGCACTGTAATATGATTTTTCACTGTGACTACCATTTTACATTTCCACCAAAACACACACAAGGGTTCCAGTTTCCCAACATCTTTGCCAACATGTTATTTTCTGTTTCTTTGTTGTTGTTTTATTGTTTTTGATAGTAGCCATCCCTAATGAATGTGAAGTGGCATCTCATTGTGGTTCTGATTTGCATTTCCCTAATGATTAATGATGGCAATGAATATACTTTTATGTGCTTTTAGCCATCTGTACATCTTCTTTAGAGAAATTTCTACTCAAGTCCCTTGCCCACTTTTAAGTTGGTTTGGTTTTTGTTGTTGTTGTTTTTGAGTTGTAGAAGTTCTTCATGTGATTTAGATATTAATATCATATCAGTATATGGTTTGAGAACATTTTCTCTCATAATGTGAGCTGCCTTTCACTGTTGACACTGTATTTTGATACAAACATCTTTAATCTTGATCTTGGGAATTGTCCTCTTGTTCCTATGCTTTTGGTGTCATTGAAGAAATTATTGCTAAATCTAATATCGTAAAGCTTTCCCCTTATGTTATCTTCTCATGGTTGAATTATATTTCAATTAGCTTCTCTTTACGTAATCTTTCTTTTACTAATTGATCTAAGGAGTAAAAATCCTCATGGAATACAGTTTTTAATTCCTATTTCACTAGTTTCTCAGATGCCCAAAATAACCCTATTATTCATTCAATTTGACGGTAATTTCAAAAATAACAAATACATTTATTTGGGGGGTGGTTTATAATACAGTGGGTGAATGATCTTAAGGAAACCAGTCTGATTACACTGAACTACAGTTCATTCATGATACTTCTTGTAGTTATGGGCAAATCTCTTCTCAAATAGATGTGTTTTGTTTGTAGCACATGAACAACAATATATGAACTGTATCGAGCCACTGTGGATTAAGTGGTTGTTGGGAAATGAGTCCCATCTGTTAAAGCAGAATATCTGAGAAGTCATTCATCACATTTATTTGTATTCAGTCGATGTGGACATAATGGAACTAAATTGTGGAGATGATATTATGGAACCAAACACTGAAGGGCTTATGCAGCAGACTACTTAACAAGCTGCTAAATGAGAGGCTGCCTGCATTTTGTATTCAGGAGCAAAAAGAAAATTAAAAAACCAATGCAATTTTTGATGCTTCATTTATATCTTTATTCTCAAACTATTTATTGACAATAAAGTAATTCACATTAGGGTTTTGGAGGTTCTAGTGTCATTATGGTAATAATGGAAAAAGTTGAAAGAAATTAGAGACTTGATACTCTCTCTCAGGTCAAGAATACTTTTTTGCTTGGTTTAATGCATGTACCCTGCCTTTAATAAAATTGTATTGGTGCTAGCGTGCCAGGGAAATTGAATGTGTCCTTTTTTTTTTTTTTTTGGTACTGGGGATTGAACTCAGGAGCACTCGACCACTGAGCCACATCCCCAGCCCTATTTTGTGTTTTATGTAGAGACAGGGTCTCACTGAGTTGCTTAGCGCCTCGCCATTGCTGAGGCTGGCTTTGAACTAGCGATTCTCCTGTCTCAGCCTCCCTAAGTGCTGGGATTACAGGCTTGAGC
>PVHX01030181.1:0-16115 GCA_004024805.1 Geosciurus inauris | reverse complement strand
ATAGAAGATGGAAGAAGAGATTATAGGAAGTTAGGAGGTGAAATTCTGGAATAATATAAAGAAGACCCACTGATTAGGTTGCATAGAAAGACCCAGAGGACCCAATACTCACCAAGGTCATCAGGAATGTATCAGTGAAAGAGAAACCAGTATCATTAAAAAAGTTTGGTGGTATCTCTTCTCTGTAGAGCTAACGATGGCAAAGACAGACTAAAACTTTGATTTATTAATAGCCATGGAGATAATGGGGCCCTGATGCAGTAGAGTTCAGAATAATAAAACTATAACAATATAACAATAACTATACAGTAGAAAGTCACTCAGTAATAAAAATCAGCTGAGCTATTGGTGTATACAAAATGTGTATGAATCTCTGTGCTGAGTGAAGCAGGACATACAATAACATACATGAGAATACTATATGTGTATATATATGTATATATATAAATAATCAACTGAACATATAAATTAGTGTATAGATATAGATATATGAGATAATCAACAGGATATGTGCATATGTAGACCCACCATGTAAGTGAAGGTAATCTGCTTTACTCAAAGTCTACTAATTTAAATGTTAATCTCATTCAGAACACCACTACCATCACAGGAATACCTAGATTTGTTTTTGAACAAGTAACTGTTTGCTGTGGCCTAGCCAAATTGACACCTAAATTTAACCATAACACTAAATTCCTCAAAAATACGAAGTAATGAATAGTGTCAGAATGTAAAGTAGTTGTCTTGGTTGGAGGGAACATACAGATGGGAAGAAGCAATTATGAAGGAACAGTAGTGAACATTTGAAAGTGATGGATATGTATAGGATAATGATTTTAGTGATGGTTTATTTGTTATGTACTTATGTCAATGTTTACCAAGTCATTCCTAGCACTCTGGGAGGCTGGGACAGGAGAATCGCAACTTCAAAGCCAGCCTCAGCAAAGGCGAGGTGCTAAGCAACTCAGTGAGACCCTGTCTCTACATAAAACACAAAATAGGACTGGGGATGTGGTTCAGTGGTTGAGTGCCCCTGAGTTCAATCCCCAGTACCAAAAAAAAGTTTCCCAAATCATTATGTATGGGTCATTTTATGTCAATTATATCACAGTAAAATCTATTTTGAAGTAATAATACAGGATATGACACAAAGTTTACACTCAATAAATATTTCTTGAATGAGAAAATAATTAACTATGTATTCTACAGAAGAAGTTAGGAAAAACAGATACAATTAAGAAAATGAGAGGCAAGAATTCTCTCAATAAGTACAGAAATTATTTAATAAGAAATAAACATGTAGAATTGTTAAAAATAAGTACAGGATTTTGTAAAGGTGGCAGATAGGAAGCACCAGAAATTCCTCTCCTTACCCAGTCAATTATGCTGGCAGAATCCATCTGATGCAATTAGATGGAACTCTGGAGTCTGTTGAAGGTTTGCAAATTTCAGGGAAAAGCTTTGATGGTAAACTGCAGTTAAGTTAATTTTGGTCAATTTCTCTCTGCTCTTAACTCAGCAGTAGCTATCCATCCTGCCCTCTGGCCTTGTGGTAGGCAGCTGTACATGTGTTCCTTGAGCAGCTTGCACTCAGCTTGTGGGAGCCAGGGTGAACAATAAAGAAGCTATCTTCCAAATATCAGGGATTTGTGTTTTGATTGATTATTGCTGGTTTTGATCACAGAAGTATATACATAGGAGCAGTAGATCACTGTTGTATCTCAACACATTGTTGCAAGTCCCTTCTTTAGAAGTGACTTCCAGAAGACTTGGACACTGCACCTTTTTCCCCTTTCATTTTTATCTTTTTTTCCACATTAATAGACAGACATAAAATTCTAGGACAGTTAAAACTAAGCACATATATACAAGAAATTAGATACTGTAGATTCTGAGAGGAATATACAGGCCAAGAAACAACCTTGAAAGACCTTAAGTTTATACCTAAGGCTAATACTCAGCAAAGTGAAAGCCTGTAGCAATCAAAATCAAAGTAAAACAAACAAAACCAGGAAACATTGAGGAAGGGGAAGAATCTCATTTCCTGAGTTAATTGATTATTTAATTAAAATATCCAGTGCTCAGCCAGAAAATCACAAGGCATATGAAAAGTTAGGAATATATGGCCCATTCAAGGAATAAAAAAGCAACAAGGTCTTTTCTGAGAAAGATCTGCTAGAAAATCTATTAAACAAAGATATTTAAACAACTGTCTTAAAGATAATGAAATAGAAAAGAAGACATGGGTAAAGAAAACAATGTATGAACAAAATAGAAATATCAATAAAGATACAAAAAGCCTTAAAAAATTCTGGAGCTCAGAAGTACAATAACTTTGTACTTTTGAAATCAAAAAATTCACTAGAGATTTTAAGAAAATTTTGAGCAGGCAGAAGAAATAATTGGCAAGCTTGAAGATAACTGAAATTGTCAATTCAGAAGAATAGAAAGAAAAGAGACTGAAGATGAATAGACCTTAAAGGAAATATGGAACCCCATCAAGTGAGCCAAAATATCCATCATGGGAGTTTCTTTAGGAGAAATAAACAAAAATGCGTACAGAATATTGAAAGACATCATGACCAAAATTTGACAAAAGAAATGAATACACTCAGCCCAGAAGCTCAACAAACTTCATGTAAGATGGACTCAAAGATACTCATACCAAGGCACATTATAATTCAACTTTCAATACATAAATATAGTGATAGAATCTTCAAAACAGCAAGAGAGAAGCAACTTATTATGTATAAGGAACATTCAATAAGATTATCAGTAGTTTCTTTTTTTCATCAGAAACTTAGAAGTATAGAAGAGAGTGGGCTGATATATTTAGACCGCTAATGGGAAAAAGAAATCTTTGAACCAGGTATCTCATATCTCACAAGAACTGTCCTTTAAAAAGGAGGGAGAGGGCTGGGGCTATAGCTCAGTGGTAGAGCGCTTGCCTAGCATGCATGAGGTACTGGGTTTGATCCTCAGCACCACATATAAATAATAAATGAATAAAGATCCATCAACAATTAAACAAATTTTAAAAGATGGAGGGAGAAATTAGTACATTAGCAGGTAAACAAAACCAGGGATTCATTACCACTAAACCTTGAATTGAATATGAAAGGATACCAGACAGTAATTTGAAGTCACATGAAGAAATAAAGATCTCAGAAAAGATAAATACATGGACAATTATAAAAGCTAGTATATTGGGTTTTTTTTAAAGAAACATTAGCAATAATATAACTTTATTTGTGGCTTAGACTTGCGGGGAGGGTAGTGGTAACTAAAGCCAGGTCTTCCTGGGATGAGAGAAGATGGAGGCCACTGGGGCTGATTGCTTAGGGGAAACAGTGCTCAAACAGTCGGATTTTGCCTGCAAAAACTCCTTGCTTGATCAAGTACTGCACTCAGCTGATGGGGCACAGCGAGTGGTACACACAGAAACAGTATTTGCAGTGCTGAGTGTTCTTCTCCCATTGGTTCATGTTCTTTATACAGCAATGGTAATCCAGGAAGATCTGGTAGCAGTTACAGGTGTGGTTCTGGTTGGGGAGGCACAGTTTGAAGAGCAGAATTACCCATTTCCCCCTGGGGGGCCTCTGGGCTTCAATATCTAGTGTCTATAGGGAAAGAAGCTCCTACCAGGCAAGAAGTGGCATCTGAGCCCACCTTGAGCTCTATCCATCCTGCCCTCGCCAGACAGATGTCCACATATATGGGGTTAGCTGTGCTTCTGTATTGTTATTTTAATTAGCATCTTAGTTCATCTGGGATATAGTTCAATTGCTATAAAAATATCTTAGACTGAATAATTTATGAACAACAGAAAATTATTTCTTACAGTTGAAGATGTTGGAAAATTGAACATTAAGTCACCAGCAGATTTAAAGTCTGCTGAAGGTTTGCTGTTTCTTCGATGGTACCTTGTGGCTGCATTTTCTGCATGGCAGAAAGGGCTACAGGAGTTGCTTAGGTTCTAACATATAAATTTTAAGGGGACAACAACATTCAGATCATAGCATATGGTTTGGTTTGGTCACATACTATTTTCAAAGGTTGTCAGGAGAGTTCTATTTATGATGATTACTCTGAGACCCAGACTGACAAAAGCTTAATCCAAATATGTGCTTCCACAATATTAACAAAAACAAAAAAAAATTACACCACAAGAGTTATCTTGAGGAAAACAACGCATAACTTACCTGTGATAAAATCTGAGATTTTGAGAGAAAATTACAATTTTGGAAAATTGAATCTATCACCTAGAGTTTGACAAGTACCTATTAATGAGCATTTTCTTTTCAAGATTGGTGTAGACATTAACTAATGTGACTTTTTTGATATTATAAATGAAACATGTCAACATTTGAAAGATCTGCATAAATCAGTGGACCAATATTTTCCAAAAGATGTCACAACATCATAGATGAATAAAACACCCATTTAAAGTGCAAGAGAGACTGAAGGATTTTAATGTAACAGGATATAAAATGTGCATGTATATCTAATTACATCTGACGTTGCAACTAAACTCTTCAAGAAAGGAAAAGTGAAGGCAGAATGAAAGTGACTAAATTATACTTTGTCCATATGTGAATATACCACTATTAATTTTACCTTTATGTATATTTTAAAGCAACAACTTAAAAACAATAAATAAATGAAAGGAAGAACAATAGAGAATGAAAATGGGGAAGGATATGAAGAGAGACAGGGAAAGTACTGAGGACTGAAATGGAGCAAATTATATTCCATGCATGTATGGTTATGTCAAAATGAGACCCATTGTAATGTATAATTATAATGCACTAATCAAAGCATTTAAAAATAATTGATTAGTATTCTAATATTTATTAATTTTTATTTTTAATATTTAAATATCAGTAGATATGATCCATATAAGCCAAACCTCTTTTTGGGCACTTATTTTTAAGAATGTAAATGTATTTCTTATGCCAAACTGGGAAATATAGTATAATTTCTGGACAGCCTTGAGATTCCAATTGAACTGTGTGGTTACAGGTTTATATGCTTTCTTCCATGTTCAATGGCAAAGGTATGGACATGGAGTAAATAGTAAATTGGATTTAACTTCATCATGATTTTTCAAATCAAAAGAAGGCCAAAGGTGTTTAACATGTATTAAAAGGAAGTGCTTGTAATGTATGAATGTTAAATATAATTTAGGCAATTAGTGAAAAACTAAAAAGAAGGAGATGAAGCAATTGGATGTCCTAAAGCATCAAAGGCTTATTGGCATGTGAATACATGAAACTAGAAATATATGTTGTGTTGGTCAGAGCATGAAATTCACTAAATTGAAACTATGAAGAGGTTACAGTTCTTGATGATATTAAGAATAAAGTATAATCATGGCAGGGAGTTTATGATATAGAGTAAAGAGCAAGATTGCTGTTGATCGAAGAACTGAGAAACTACTTGTTGAAAAGAACAGTGACTTGTCTATTTGTGCACTGGATCAACCAGATTGAAGTAAGAATGGTACTGGAGATAGTGACACTGATGCTGGTTCTAAAATATTTGAGAAATTGTTTGCAATGGGAGGTGACCCAGTAATTGCTAGATGATGCCAATAATAAAGGTCAAACGATGATATAGCCTGATAGCATGAGATTCAAAGTTGATAAGTAAGTAAATAAGTAAGTCAATAATGGCATATCAAGGTGATGGAATAATATCCATAGTTATTTTATAG
This sequence comes from Geosciurus inauris, assembly GCA_004024805.1. Lineage (NCBI taxonomy): Eukaryota > Metazoa > Chordata > Mammalia > Rodentia > Sciuridae > Geosciurus > Geosciurus inauris. Next base: position 10,399 of record PVHX01030181.1, on the reverse strand, counting down.
AATGACATTCAAAACGTGGGAAATATTTATGATCTAAATGAAAAAAGAATTATGAAACAGTTCTCATTATATGATCCTAAAAACAAAATTAATGCAGTAGGCTGTGCTTGTACTTGCATATGTTATGGGTATTTAGAAAATGATATTAAAATCAAGAATACTGACAACAGCAAGTGCTAGAGAGCCTGTGGAGCAATAGGAACTCTCACTCTTGCTTGTGGAAATGGAAAATAGCACAGCTACTGTGGAAAATGACCCAATGGCTTCTTACACATATAAGTATACTCTTCCCATAAAATATAGCAATGTTTCTCCTTGGTGTTTCTTTAAAGACGTTAAAAACTTAAGCCCCAACAAAACCCTGCACACAGATATTTACAGCAAGATTATTTATCATTGCCAAAATTTGGATGCCACCAAAATGTCCTTTAGTAGAATAAATAAATAAACCATGGTACATCCAGAAAATAGAATATTATTTATCATGAAAAATAAGTGAGACATAAAAATTCAGGGGGAAATCTTTTTTTTTAAATATTTATTTTTTTAGTTGTAGGTGAACAGAATATCTTTATTTTATTTTTATATGGTGCTGAGGATCGAACCGGTGCCTCACGCGTGCTAGGCAAGCACGCTACCACTGCGCCATAAACCCAGCCCCTCAGGGAGAAATCTTAAACACACAGTACTGAGAGAAAGAATACAACCTGAAAAGCAGCATGCTGTATAATTCCAAATATATAACAACTTAGAAAAGGCCAATCTATGATAGTTAAATTATCAGGGATTACCAGGAATGAGGGAGAAGATGAATAGGTGGAGTGTAGAGGAATTTTAGTATGATGCTGGAGAGTGTGTTGTCATTGTACATTTGTCCAAACCCTTAGAATGTACAATATACCAAGAGTGAATCTTAAGGTAAACTAAGAACTTTGGTTTTTATGAAGCCTCAATACAGGCTTATCAATCATAACAAATGTTTCATTCTGATGGAAGCTATGCATTTGTTGTGAGAAGGCATTATATGGGAAATCTCTGTATTTCCTCTTAATTTTGCTCTTAGCCTAAAACGTCTGTAAAATTAAATATTTTTTAAAATACTAATAAACTATATACCAAAATAATCAATTATATCTAGATTGTGGCATTGCAAGGAATCATGTTTTGCTTTTGTGTGATTTCCAATGTTTTTGATAATGATTATAAATTCCTTTTATAATTATAAAAATTGAAAATTCTATTTAAGTAAAGGAATATAGCATTAAAGACTTTATAGCTGGCAAGCTGCCAATCTTCATGTATGATAGTTAGTATTCTATTATCAGGCATAGGATATTAGCATTTTCCTGAAACATTTTTCAAAGTGCCATTAAAATTATTGAATGTCTAACCACATTTGTTGTACCAACCCTAAAAACAGGCAGGGCCACTTGAATAAGTATTCATCACCTTAAGGTGCTGAGAATTTCCACCATTAGTATATTATCTTAAGGAATTTCTCTAGACAAAAACATTTGTTAGGAAAATAGAATATTCTCTAACACATAAACAAAGCTACTTACTTTTGTTTCAGTTTTGCTTTTGACATTTTGTTTTCTTTAAAATCATCGTCTGTCACTCAGAAGATAAAAATTCTCTTAGTGAATCCATCTTTATACAACTAAAAAGAGTCTGGATTCTCAGGGCTTTCCATGGACAGCTCCCAGGATAAGTAAGGTACCATAGTTACTAATTATCTAAGTAATGTAGGTATTTATTCTCCTACTATACCTGTTCAGATAAATATTTTTTCTACTTGATAAAAATCTTAAGTACCATGTGCTTCATTTGATAGCATCAGTACTGGATTCCAATGTCTTAAAAAATTTCTTTGTGTCAAGTTTCACTGGCTTAGAATCCTGACTTACTAATTTTTATCATTTTCTTCTATTAGATAACTTACTCCCACAATGTTTACTTCGCTATTAGGAATCAGATGACTTCACTAATTTCCTTCAGAGCTTTGTGGAATACTTACCAATAATTTCTGTAGTATTCACTTGCAAGAAATCCACTGCATTCTGCATCTCCTCTATTAATCCTGAGAAAAAGATCAAATGACAACTAAGACCTTTGACATGTCAGGCTAAAATTAGGAAACAGTGACTCAAAGATAGGCATTACCTATTTCCGGTATTGTACTGGTGAAGCCTTCTGTCTGTTGGGCATGGGGCCAGCCCTGAACTTTGGACTCTCCTTGTTTCTGTTGTGTAAATCACCATGACCAATTTCAAGTTAGCAGTAAGATATCAAATTTCACTGTCACTTGGGGACAGTCTAGTGAATTATAACATTTATTATTTCTTTCTTTCTTTCTGTCTTTCTTTCTTTCTTTCTTTCTCTATCTATCTATCTATCATCTATCTATTTCACAGTACTGGGGATAGAACCCAGGGCTGTTTTATCTCAGAGCTATTTATCCTTTTATCTCTAGTAAAATCCCAGGTCAGTGTATCTCTAACCATGATTAGGATCCTAGGACTACCAGTACCTAACTACAAAGTTTGTTAAAAAGTAAGTAAGTATGTACCACACCAGACTTACAAGTGTGAATTAGATTTTAATGTCTCTTCAGATGATTCAGATGTACATCCAAAGCTTGCCATTCAGTTTCTCTAATGCCCAGTTCCATTCAGCTACCATGAATGTTTTTATGACGGGAACTAAAACAACAAAGGCTGCCTAGGTTCAGTCATTCCAAAGAAAAGACATCACTTAGTACCACATCTTCAAAGTATCTCTCTGCATCAAATTTTCATAAAAGCATTCAACTAGTGTATCTACATTTCCTTCAATTTAGGATTAAACAGAATATCATGTCCTGTATTGGATTTCTAGGGCTGCCATAACAAAGTACTCCAGACTGGGTAGCTTAAACAGCAGACATTTATTTTCTCATAGTTCTGGAGGCTAAAAATCCAAGATTTAGATGTTGGCAGGGCGGGATATGGTTGTGGCTCAGTGGTAGAGCGCTTGCCTAGCATGTGTGAGGCACTGGGTTCGATCCTCAGCACCACATATAAATAAATAAATCAAATAAATATCCATCAACAACCAAAACAAATTTTTTTAAAAGATGTTGGCAGGGCTGGTTTCATTCTGAGGTCTCTCTCCTTGCTGGATAGATGGCAATCTTTTCCCTTTATGTCTGGTCTTCCACTTGTTTTATATTTATGTCCTAATCTCTTCTTCTTGTAAGGAGATCAGTCATATTAAGTTATGGCCCACTTAAACTACCTCATTTAACCTTAACTACCTCTTTACAGACACTATATCCAAATACAGACACATTATTAGGTACAGAGGGTTAGGACTTTAACATATAAATTTGGGGAAGGGACACAAGTCAGCCTGTACAAATATCTAAATAAACTATAAGTAAGAAATAGGAATTCATACTAAACCATTAAATGTGACACATAGATTTGAGCCTTAGTGCATTTATTCATTTTAGATAGAGTATATCTGTCATCAAGAAATGTTAGTATCTCTGTTACACTAAGCCATCAGATTGCAGAATGTCTCTGGCATGAATCCAAATACCCAACCCTTTAGATTTCATGGAACAATTCGTTCATTTAAAAAGATGGGTACTAATTCATAAACATCTTGTGTATAGCTAAGGGCAAAATGTTTATTCTTTAGTTGAGCAAAATTTTGTTTAATAATTTTGGGGACATGGTGGGAGAGTCTGTCTTTGGAGCATAATTGAAACATTCTTTCTTTTATAATACTACTTATAATAATAGTATAAGTGTACCCCAATATATTTAAAAAATCTTGTGGATGAAGAGATGCTATCAAAAGTTCTTCTTAGTTTTTCCCACATAACTTTATTTTATTTTATTTTTTTAATATTTTTTTAGTTGTAGATGGACACAATGTCTTTATTTTATTGCTTTGTATGTGGTGCTGAGGATCGAACCCAGGGCCTCACGCATGCGAGGCAAGCGCTCTACCGCTGAGCCACAGCCACAGCCCCCCCACATAACTTTAAAATGCATCTTCTATTTGAAGTGCATCTACTGCCTGTCTCCATAGCATATCAAATTTTTCTGCCAAGCATAAAATTCCAAATAATTACCATGGGTGCTTTACCACTGATTCCTTCATTTCCTCATTTAAAATTAAACAAATATTTGTTGAGCATCTATTGTCCATTTTTGTGCTAAGATTTGGAGGGTGCAGAGGTGAGTATATCATGGCCCTGTCCTCATGGATTTCACAGTTTACTGTGGAATCCATACAATGAAACATGTGCTATGATAGTCATAGGATCAGTAATAGGACTAGGGAAGAGGCATTCATTAGCTTTGCCTGAGGAAAGTGTTGAAATTTTCACAGCATTATGTTTGATATATATTTTTAAAAACGTTTGAAAGATTGTTACCGAGAAAAGAATTCCACTCCAATGATAGCACTTAGGATGCAAAATACTATTGTTACTCAGGGAATTGGCAAATGATTTAATAAGGTAACAGTGAATGATGTAGCCTAAAAGTAAAGACCATATTTACATAATTCAAAACTTTGTATGTTATTCTAAGGTTTTCACATTTTATTTTCCAAGCAATGAAGTATTTTAAGTGTGAAGTGATATGGTTGGATTTGTGCTTTACAATTATCTCAAAAGTGAGCCCTGATCTCCCCCAACTCCAAATTTGTTTCCATAGTTTATTCCCTATATCAGTTAATGCTGTCCTTCCAGAGACACATGCTAGGATATACATGCTAGAATTCTTGGAGTGATGTTTGTATCACTTTTTCTTTTATGTATCATGATTTTTTAGGAAAGCAACTGAATTATAACTTAAAGTTATATCCATAATGTAAATACTCACTGCTACCAGGTTACCATCGTGTATTATTTGGATTATTATGACAGCCTCTTAACTTGTTTCTTTGATTCTACTTTTATCCTTTGCCCAGGTTTGTTCTTAACATAGAAACTTGAACAAGTTTGTTAAGATTTATTTTCAGATAACATTACTTTTCTGCTCAAATCTAAATACTGACTACTTATCTCACACAGAATAAGTTCAAGATCTTACAATGAACTGAAAAGTCTTAAACAATCTTGAAATCCTCGTCATTTTCTGACCTCACTGGTAACTATCCACCCTCCACCATTTTTTTCTGCCCCAGGTATATGGGTTTCCATGCTGTTCCTAGAATGTACTAGTCATATTCCCACCTCAGGACCTTTGCAGTTCCTATTGACTGTGTCTTAAATACTCTTCCCTCAGACTTCTGCATGAATTTTTCTTCTCCCTATTTCATTCAAATATCACCTCAGTGACAAATGTCCTAACCACATATTTTACGTTACCTATCCTTCAGCATTGTTATTCTTCCATCTAATATTTTCCCTTTGGCATTTACCACCTTATAGTATGCTATATAATTTATATATTCATCTCATTTTTAATGTTTGTGTTCTCCCAGTAGAATATGAGCTCTACGAGGGCAAAAATTTTTTTTAACCTTGGGGCATAACATAATTCCTAGAATAGTTCCTGTAATAGGAAGAATTTAATAAATATATATAAAAAGCTGAAAGAATCCATAGAGAATAGTGTGAATTGATTAGGCAGGATCAGTGAAAAGAATTTTTGCAATACTCCAGGATGCTTGCATTAACTATATATTGAGATGAAATATCTACCATGTATTCCATAATTTCTGGTTTCTATAAAGAGTGGGAATATATGAGAAATTTCTGTGGCTATTATTTGGAATAAAAGAGTACTTTGTGCCAAACTGCATTTCTTGGATTTACTCTTCCTTCCTGCTATCATGTCTTCCTTCTGGTCTTTGCTGTCACCATTTTCAAATCTTCTAATCACATCCAATGCTGCTTCCAGTTTGATCACTTTTGTCTCTTTTCTGTACTTTCCTCTTTGTTGGTCAGTTCCCTCTTTTGATTATCCACTTTTTGTGAAATGCTATATGTATTTATCATTGGAAGACAAAAGGCAACACAGCTATACAGTTCGTTGTAGTGTGTATAAATTGAATAACAAATACGAATTGAACAATCAACAAAATACTATGAAATAAAGGGCATGATTAGTCACAGATCACATTGTGCATCTGTTATCCACAAGTGATTTATGGAATGAAGCAAATGTTGTACTTTATGTGATTACTACAGTTAATATACCATGGTAACTTAAATTTAAATCATGTCACTTGAGGGCTGATGTTATTTAACCAAAACACCAACATATCAGACCCTTGCAAAGTAAGGACATCTCCCCTCTCACCTCCCTTCCCCTCCCCTCCTTTCTCTTCCCTTCCCCTCCCCTCCCCATCTCACCTCCTCTCCTCTCCTCTCCTGTTCTCCCCTTTCCCCTCCTCCTCCTTCTCCTCCTCCTCCTTCTTTTACTTCACCTCCTCCTCCTCCTCCTTCTTCTTCTCTCTCCCTCTTATTTCTTTAAAGTATTATACAGATTAATTTTTATGCAATTTTAATTGTTTTAAATTTTGCAAAAAAGCTGTCATGCTTTACTAAAATCTACTTGATTCTATTTCCAAGTTCTCTATCATATTGTTGATTTCTCCCTGTATCAATACCACACATGCTTAATTACAAGAGTTTCATATTGTTATGATATCTGATAAGGCAAATACCCCTCAGTTTCTTAACACTTAACTCTTGGTTGAAAACTGTAAAAATATTTATAAATTCATTTATTAATTTTAGAAACATCAAACCCATGATAATAATCTGTTGGGATATTGATTCAATTGCAATAAATATGTAGGCAATTTTAGGGGAATATGACATGTTCTCTATATTACTGCTTTTTCTATGTGAGCACATTATATCTTTCCACTCATAAATCCTACTATATGGGATGTTAAAATGATCTTTTCTAACTGTTTAATAATGTTCCCTTTAGAATTCTCAGATATATTTTGTAGGATTTTTTCAGATACTTTTTCTGGCTATACTATTAGAAAAAATATTTTATTTTTAATTACATGTTCTATTTGTTCCTCTTTCAAAACCAATTTTAGTAATGTAAATCTGTAAATATTATCATATTTTTCAAATATATTAGTAAATAATTGTTCATAATACATCTTATGATTTTTTTGTTTGTGTAGTGTTGGGGGATTTAACTCATAGACTCATGCATACTAGGCAAAGGCTCTACTACTGAGCTATATTATTTTATTTTTTGAAAAATAGAGATATTTGTAGTTGAGGCATTTTTCACTATTATCAATGTAACTATAATGCCTCGATTATTTTTCATTGATATTTTCACTATTTTGTCTATTTAAGTAACTTAAACGATTTAATTTAGTTGAGATATATTGTAAATTACTAAAATATCATGACTTCAAATTCAGCTGCAAAACTACAGAAGTATGCCTTTGTGTTTCGTTTGTTATTTTTTAAATGGCACTGTAAATGTGATATCTTCCAGATCACATTAACTAATATACCTTTAGGACATCTACAGTCTTAACTATATACAGTTAAGACAAGATGATCATTAACAATTGTGGTATTTGTCCACATTGTTCAAACTCTTCTTGACAATGTCAAATATTTTGGCTCACTTATAAGTTGATCATTAGTATTCTACAATACATTTTGCCAGTAAAGGAGTTCTCTTAGCAATATGAAAGTTGTCATTTTCTTTGTTATACTTGTTTGCATTAACATTATCTTCAGTTTGCAGTTTTATTTCCATCGCAATATATTGACTGCATTACATTGAAGACTAATGAGAGTATCAGTGTCAGCCCTCCATACTGTAAAGAATGATGAAGCATATTCTAGGCTAAGGGAACATCTGAAGTTCCTCCTTTGGGAAAGCACAAAGTGTGTTCTATGAAACAGAAGTCAATGTGGAGAGAATGAGGAGAAATCTTCTTAGGAATAATATTAGTACTAAGTCTTTTATCCTCATTAGGGTATATATATCCTCAGGAATATTATATTAGTTTCTGGCAAAATTGCAGAAACAGATTATTTTGATCTGTGGTGTTGCAAATCATCCTCCATAATAATTCCACGTATATTCTATTCCCTTTGCAAAATTTGGGAAACAAGATGCACAAATACTACCTAGTAGCATAAAACAATACAACATTTTCCTTTATCAGTTGATATGGAAATTAAGATTTTAAAATTATTGTAACAATGCCTAGTCTGGAGAATAAAACAGGGAAGTAACTAAGGTAAGTTTTCCTAACAGTGATCATTACATCATAAAGTGCTCAAAATATTCTACCATAAATTTGAACATCCTTCTTTCAAAACTTTTTCAACAATGACATCTGGAAAGAAGGATTTTAGTATGAGTAATCTCTTGGCAGTAGTTAATATAGATTGAAATGGCAGAAATAGAAAGTGTGAAAGTTGAGTAGGATATAGATATAATCATCCAAGAATAAGATAATGAAGTTTATATTAGGCTGAAAGCAATAAGTCTTCTAGACAAAGAACAAAGAATCACAGGAATAATTCCTGGCAAGATGGTAAACTACCATTAGTTGCTGGCTTCCTACCATGAAACAAACATAGAAACTCAAACAACAACAACAACAACAGCAACAACAAAACCACCAAGGAGATTTTATTAATCTATTCAATTAATACCATCTGTGAGAACTGACTTTGTCCTAAGTTGATGGGGAGATAAGTAGTTTATAAGAGTTGTGACTAGAACCATAGATACAAGATAAGAGTAGGCGAGAAGTGTTGTTGGTTGATTTTGATTTTTATTATCTATCCTTTTTTTATATATATATATTTTTGGTCTCCCTCCCACATTTCTCTATGCAGATAATTAGCTTTCCTGTCATCATTGCAAGGCAATAAAACAGTTCACAGGAAGAGAGTATTTCCAGATATAGTGGACTAAAATTCTTGACAAACTTTCCTCACAAATGGCAATCATAAGACTTGGGAAAATGACAAGAAACAACAATTTCAGAGCTCTGTAAATCAACAAATATATAAAACAATGGGAGAGTGTTTATTCACAAAGAAACTACCAAATTTTGAGTAAGAATAAGGGAATATGTGGTATTCTTGTTTGGAGCTGCTTCTAATACCTGAACCCAACAGATCATTTGGTTCTGTAGTTATAACAGCATGTCTCTCTGAAAGCCAATTTGCCAAATTTCATGACTTACTCTGATTTCTCATCAGAAATAATAAATAATAGAAGGGCTGGAGTTGTAGCTCAGTGGTAGAGCACTTGCCTAGCATGCGTGAGACCCTAGGTTCAATTCTCAGCACTGCATATAAGTAAATAAATAAAATAAAAGTCCATCGACAACTAAAAAATATTTTTAAGAAATGAAATAATGAGTAATAGAGATGGTAAAATGATATATTGGGAATGCATGATAAAACTGTCAATCAAAAAATTTATTCAGCAATATATAAAAGAGAGAATACATCCATACCAAGTGGTGTTTATTGCAGGAATGCAGGACTAACTTAACATTCAAAAATAAATTTATGTAATTCAATACATGAACAAACAAAATAAAATTCTAATAATCACATAATGACATCACTTGACTTTTTACTATGCCTAAAAGTTCAAGTTTCCAAGGATGGCACCCAAGATTTAAGCCTCAGTGGTATAATAGGTAACAGATTCATGGATATAAAATGATTGGAGTTTGTTATAATGTTTGGATTAGATAACAGGAATTTACCAAAGGTGATTTTCTGTATTATAAGTGAGGAAAACACCTTTATCACTACATGCATTACTGATGATTACATAAATTTACTAAATGTAATTTTTTCAAAGGAAAAAGCTATGTTATTATTATTGCATCCCAAGTGCATGTTACCTAGCACATATGAAGCACTAAGAATTATTTCTTGAATTGAACATAAGTTTAAAAGTTATTTTTGTGCTTATTTTGTCTGTTGTATGATACTAAAATAGCTGAAAATATATGTGCACAGAACAATGCCAATAGTTTTTCCTTATCCAAACAACACTAATATATCTGGTTATAAAGATGGGAAATGAAAAGAAATTTTCACATAAGTTGTTTTCTCTTTTTTAAGGTCTTTTTGTTTTTGTTGTTATTCAATGTGATTCATCTAAAGTAAATGGTGACTGTGAACACAGCCCACATTTTCTGAATATTGTTTCTTGCTGACATTGTGTCAGATCAGTGTGTAACTGAATAGTGATTTCAATACTACAAAGTTGAACTATTTTTCAACATTGCTACCTATTTGCTTTCTTGAGATAGGAAGGTGGTTTATAGTAAATAAGAAAAGTGACCGAAGAGAGCAATAAACTTTTCCTGAACCAGTGAAGGGCTTTTATACTCAGCACAGTACTTTGTAAATTAGGGGCTGCAT